>CAODLS013817978.1:0-11014 GCA_948243855.1 Flueggea neowawraea
TGTGTACTTTGATTTTATCTGATATTCGTTATTAAATAATATATTTATACTTACATGAATAATTGAAATGTTTGAAAAATTTGTTTACATGGGTAATATTCTATTGCTAAATATACGTCATAGGGGTAGAGGGTGTTACATTATGTTTCTACAATACAACAATATTTATATTCATTTTGTTAATTTCTCTCTCTCCACCCACCCCTACTCTTCTGCTCTCTCCATATGCACCTCACTCTCTCTTCTCTAACCCTTCTCTCTGTCGCCCTATTCTTTCTGCCGCTTTGTTCTCCTATATATTCCTCTCATCGTTGCCTCTCTCTTCCTCTGTCTCCCTTCAGATTTCGATTTCTCTTTTCTCTTGTTCCCTCCTTCGTCTTTCAATCGGCCTTCTTCTGATCTTCCTCTATTTCACTCCATTCTCCAACATGAAGCAAATGAGAGCGAAGGAGAGACCGAGATGCAAACGACAACGAGAGAGAGATCTCGGGATGCAAACGACGAGAATGGCAGTGTGAAAGAGAGAGCAATGCGATGACCGAGAGAAAGAGAGTTGTTGACGTGACAAGGGCGATGAGAGATTAGTGAAAGCGACAGCGACAGTCTGAGGTGGTGGTTAGGGTTTGTAAACCTTAGCTGCCAGCCATAAAAGAAGAAGGGTCATGGAAGAAGAAAGACTAATCTGAAGTTTTTTTCAACAACTTTAAACTTTTACTAAATTACAGAATCAATCACAATTATTTTGAGAAAAGTTTAAACAACATCAAAGTTGAATAGAATGAAAGAACACAACAAAAAAAGCCGATTTTTAGCAAATGTACTCCTGTTGTACGCACTATGTAAGAATTTTTTAGTGAATGTACTCGTGTTGTATTTGATTTGTTCTCATGTTGTACTTGTGTTTGTAGACATTTGTCGGTGTAATCAATAAGTCTAAATAACTTGACTCATTTGTTATCATTTTATTATTATACTTGGTTTGTACTCGAGTTGTTCTCTACATGTAGTCTTTTTTTTTGTCAAAATACCTTTCATTAACTCTAGTCTATACTTGAATTGTACTCGTTCGACTAACTTGAAGAAAGTGGTTAAATCGCGGTCAATTTCCTGACGTATAGTCAACACATTGTTAAACTATTGTATTTTTTAATATTTTATTTTTTGTTTCTATTTTTTGTAAGTTTTTTAGTTAGTGTTGTATTAGATAAATTATTTTTTATTTTGTTGTCCATTTTTATACATCACCCAATTTTCCTTTGGTCTAACACAAAATCAATTAATTTAATTAATATAGCGAAAAACCTATTTAAATAAAATTATAACATACTTAATATATATACGGTATAAAAATGGCATATAAAAATTCTTATATTTTAATAATTAAATTTTATGACTATATATATTATTTATTTTATATAAAAATTTTATCAATCATAAAATAAAATAAAAATACTAGATCCGTGTCCGCAAGGGCTTTTGAACTAGCGTACGTTCTCCTTAATTAAATTATTAATTAAGATTTATTAAGATTTCAACTCATGTCCATTGCATATATTAATTAAATCTTTTTTTGCATTTGATCAGTTGATTTTACCTAAAAGGCAAAGAAAGGTATTAATTAAACCTTTTTTTATAGAAGAAAAATCGAACTTGACTTCTAGTTGCTTGCTCATCTCAATTATTTATCTTTTGAATTGATTAATAGAATAATAGTTGTGGACAATTAGGTGTGGTAATCGACTCTTCGTGTTCCTTTCCTGTAAAACTTTTAGCAACTATGGCGGCGCCGAATGACGCGATCGGGGGAGTCTCTGGGGTTCCCCCACCCCCTCTTCCCTCTCCCAATCTCTCTTCGAAAGCCCATACAACGCAAGCGTGGGTTGTGAAGCCGTCGCCCCCCCCAACAATGAGCCCTCGGAGATGGATGTTGACAAATCAAAAGCGTGTCCTTCTTTATCTTTCAAAGAGGCTCTCCCGAGTAACCAAGTGCAGGAGGAGACTGTTTGTTTTGATAGAGTGGCTGAAATTGAAATCTCTGATGATGATGATGTTATAATTTCTCATACCCCTCGGATAGCCTAGTAGCAGCAAGGGAGTAAATTTCAAATTTGACATTATTTTCATTAAAAAAAAATTATGCCTGTTAAATTGATATTAAAAAAACTCCCATATTCTCTTAATTTTTATCTGAATAATGATAACTCGAGTATATGTCTAAAACAAAGATAAAATCATAAATAAAAATATATTTTTTAATTTATTTTTTTATTTCTTTTTAACTTACTAATTTAGTGAGTTAGGGATAAATAATCTCTTTTTATTCTTTTTTATCTTATGTAAAAATCTCTCAAATAATAAATGTTTAAATTTTTCATAATATATCCTCCCTTAATACTCTATCTAAATGAAGCGTTAAACTGTTAGCTTTCGATAAAGTGTTATGATAACAAAACTCAATTATTTTATTGAATATAGTTATGATTCTTCGAACATACCCCTTATGTTGTTAGCTCCCGATAAGATACTGTGGTGACAAAATTCAATCATCTCACCAAATTTAACTACAACTTCTCGAATATTCTATAATAAAAAATAATATTTG
Organism: Flueggea neowawraea; assembly: GCA_948243855.1. Lineage (NCBI taxonomy): Eukaryota > Viridiplantae > Streptophyta > Magnoliopsida > Malpighiales > Phyllanthaceae > Flueggea > Flueggea neowawraea. The sequence continues at coordinate 2,603 of CAODLS013817978.1, forward strand.
TATGATATTTAAATACACTGTTACTAGTTACTGCCGACTTTCTTTTACCATGGTAAACAAAAAATTCTCAGGACTCCCACCCCACCCCAGACAAGTAAGACACGGCATCTCAAGTAAGACACGACGTCGTTTTATTGGACCGCGGTAACAACTGTTTGAAAAAATGCCACCACAGATCTCAATATAACACCTGTAACCAAGCCCATGTGCAGTGTTCAGACGAAACGACAGAACACCCGAGAAAAGTGGTGCAAGCTCGACCATTTTAAGGGCAAAGTCATCCAAAAAAATTGGCACTGTTACCGAATTTATGGTGTGCCTTATCAAGTTTAGATGAGTAGCCATCCAAAATGAAATCCTTGGTTGCAAATGATTCAGATGATAATGTATAGTAGAGATTATGCCGCTGTTCTCCATTGTCCCAAATTTGCTTTTCATGTTTTGCTTCGAGAACTCAAAAATCTTCAAAGACAACCAATAATATTAGAACTACAACATAATATCAAGCCAATATATGAATTTGTAAGAATAAGTTTCAAGATAACTATCATGACTTCACATTTTAGGATCATTTGCATTCTAATTTCTACCTTCTCTTGGTTGTAACTTTTTCCAAATTAAATGGCAGTAGATTTTCATGATTCAAAAATGGTTTTAATACTATCATGTCCCAACCAAATCAAGTAATCCTTAGCAAGTTCGACCACTTTTTGTTGCTGCAAGTCCGACTTGCAGCATTCAACTCTCTTAGAAACACAAAGAACAAAAACCTTTGAATTGCACTTACAGACGGTTGCAAGGAAAGCCATGCTGCAGACTATTCAGTCCAGACGGTTAAAACCTTAAACCTAAAAAAAGGGAATGCGGTCAGTGTTAAGCTGAAAAAAAGTGAAAGAAAAGTTCTGCGCCTTTTAAGTGGTTTTGACCATCTAGCATAAGATTTCCATGACAGAAGTTCATGTTAGGCTATATGTACCTAGCAAAGCAATTAAAAGTGCAAATTAAACATAAATACTTTAGGAAGCCAGAAATAATCCTTGCAGCAGACTTATAAAAGAAGGCATGATGATTAGGTTGTATGTCAGCACAATAGAATAGCAATATAAATTATGGAGGTTTTAAGATCTTACATGGTTGCAAAGGTAGTCACTGTTAATTATAATGAAAACGTCTGATAGTAAGAACTCGACTTTCGGAGGGACAACAGAACTCCTTCAATCCAAAAGAAATTATTAGATCATTTAATTAAACAGTATCGTGATGATCCGTGATTTCTCACATGTGTATCGATTCTGATTCTCCGTCCGAATCATCGATAAAAGAGCTAAAATACAAAGCCGAGCTAAATACAAAGTCTTCCGTGATTAATGATCATTATCCATTGTGTTTGTGTTGTCTCTGATAAATACATACATTATATTTATACATCATATCATAATATATATAAATATACGAATGTAAAAAAAAATAGACAATTATAGTCTTGAATCTTTTAAATAATTACATTTTTTTATTATTTTAACTTTTAACCAAAAATTAAGTATTTTATTATCTAATATAATAATTATTATAGATAAAATTGAGAGATATTATCTAATTATAAAATTTAAAAAATTTATGTGATGAATTCAAATATGCTACAAATATGTATTATCAAATTTATTATTATCTTAATTCAAATTTAATAGTTATCTTATTATATCTTAATTTAATTATGTTTAATGGGCACGTAATAACCAGCTTTATGTTTCCTTTGAATTGTATCAATGTTGTGCTTGCGATTGTGTTGGATTTGTTGCTTATTTGGATGAGAGGACTGACGGAATGGAGGATCGTTATTCTATTTTGATAAGATCTGATAGCCAGGGCTCTGCTGAAAAATTGTACCAGCATTTTAACAGTAGACAATTTAATTCCTTAGAGTTAATTTTCTCTCTTTTCTCACCCTTCGCCAGCCAGCTCAGACCAGCCTTCGTGTCCAGTTTGTCTTGGTATGGCGATTCATTTACAATTATTTCATGTGCACAAATCCATAACAAGCATTTCAATAGATACACAAAGAAAGAAAGGAAAAAAGGCTTTGTATTGATTTACACTTCTTCGTATATTATCTTCCTTGTTTTATATGCTGCAAAATCGATTTTTATAAGGCCCACTAAAGATGGGCGAGAGGATGTTGCAGATGATTGATGGGTTTGAGGTAGACAAAAATTGGAGCTGCCCTTGAGATGCTAAATAATGTTTTTCTTCCAAATTATTTAGTTTGGGGTCTTTTGATCTGATATTATCTTCTGTCTTATATTGTAATCCTTTAATGAATCAATGAAATAATGCTTTTCTTTATGGAGAGAGTGTACAGAATCTAATTTAAGATGGTGCGGGTCATAAAGGTGATAACATTATTAACCTTTGTCTACGAGAAGCAAAAACCTCTGTTGGAGATTTTAATCTATTTCAATTTAATGATAGGCAGCATGAATCAGCATTTTACTTTCATTCTCGAGCTCGACAAGTTTGATGTATTTATCAAACAGGAGTATCAAACGAAATTATCACAAAAGTTTAAATTTAAAAAATGTTACCTTCTTTGAGTTTATAATGTTTTGTAATTATTTTCAATATTCATAGTTATCTTCTTTTGACTTTATTATTTGTTACCATTATTTCAATATCAAAGTATGTCATAAAATTCAAAATTTTAAAAATAATATTAGATTATTTCAACAAAAAATGAAAAAAGGTTCTAAAATTATTATTAGATTAATCCAAATATATTTGAGAAAATTACTTAATAAGTCTATTTTTACCATTAGTGTTCATAAATATATTAAAATTTCTCAAATACTTAAAGCATGATTATAATTTCTAAAATATGAAAAAATATAAAACTCACACTCTCAAGTCTCAGCACTCTCCATTCCAGATCTGACATTCCTCTCTCTCTCTCTCTCTCTCTCTCTCTCTTCTCTGTCTCATCCTGCTCCTCTCTCGCCTTATTCCTCTCTCTCTTGTCTGCGTCACAAGTCGTCGGATTCTGGATCCGCGGAACAGGCCAAGCACTCGATCTCCTCGGTTGCCCCCTCTAAGGAAACTACTACTTCCAAGAACACTGAGTTATAATCTTCTCCTCGATTTCTTTATTTTCGCTTTTTTTTTGTTTTGTAATTTTGTGGTGGAGTGAATTTAATTGAAGTGCTTTTGGTGTGTGAGTAGTGTCGAGACATCGAACACTGATGAATATATTTGAGAAAACTCTGGTTGTTGATAAGGATGTGTTTGTGGCGTCCAGTGCATCCATTATCGGTGATGTTCAGGTTGGCAAAGGATGTTCCATTTGGTATGGTTTTGTTCTCAAAGGCATAGTTCACTCAGATATCATTTTAATTTGTGTCACATTTTCGTTTCCAATATAATGCGAGCTGCTTATGCACCTACTGTTTGGTTATATCATTCTTATTCGTCAGTGCTGTCTCGGATTCTTTTGATAGAAATAAATTGATTAGTGAGTGTGCTTATTTGGAAGACATCAATTTGAAGATATCTTTGATTGAAATTAAAAGAATGATGTAAATCCTTAAGCAGGAATGTAGATATCTTCAAATTGATGTCTTCAAAACAAAAGTTATTTAGTTCAGTTTCAGTACCTAAGAAGGAATTGAGATGTCTTCAAATTAATTCATATGCTGACTTGAACTAATTTAGAGATATGAAATTCCAGCCCAAATCGACGAATAATGCTGCTATTCAAGATGTGCCATTGGAGGAAAAAAACAAAGAATTGTAGATTTGGATCTCGTTGGCTGCAAGAAAGTCCAATATCTTAGTTTCAGTAATGGAGATGTTCTAGTTAAACAATAAACACTGTTTTTATCAGAACTAGATTTATAAGCTTGGTCAAAAAGTTTAATTTCAGCATTTTTAAAATGCAATAAAAGATGTTTTATTTTTGTGTATATTTTGAATGGTCATACATTTTAAGATTTTATTTTTTTTAGAATATTTGAGATAAAATCCCAATATATTTATCTGATAAATCAACTTATCTAATTTAACATGAATTTCCTTTAATTTTTGTCAAGTCTTCAACAAAATCCTTTTCTTTTTGTAGATCCTACCAATTTCGGAAATTTTAAATGTCTTATTTACCAATTATGTTCATAGAATAATACTTACAAGCACTTCAATTACGAGAGTTAATGATGTTTCGCGGTTTAGCGATATAATTTTTGGGTCGAGATTTTGGACTGAGATATGATTAAGGAATTTTAATACAATTAAATTAAGTAAAGTGAAATTGTAATTCTATTGAATTTTTATTTATTTTTTAGAATAATATTGAACTTTTACAACATATTAAATTAAAAAGATAATATCAAAAATATAATAAAGTAATTATGATTTAGTTTTACATATTCAATATTTTGTACTCTTTATTTATTTTATTATTAGTCTTTGAAAAGGAGTTAAAAATACTAATTATACAGTTAATTGGCAAATGAAATTTTATTTCTTTTATTACTATTTATTTAAAGAGAGTTGATATATGCAACCACTAAAATTTTATTACATGAAGTTCTTATTAAATAGAAAATTGGCTTGATGCAGATCAAAATTATTATTTATGTATTTTGTAATTGCATAAAATTTTTGGAACAATGACAAAAAATTCTAAAAAGTAATTTAAATTTCTAAAATACAAAGACATTTAAAATGTCTATAGAAATATACAACCTTTTAATGTAGTTTCAAAAATGTCAAATTTTAACTTTTTGACCACTTTTTGACTTCACGTTAGAAGTTTGACAGCATGTTAACCATGTGTTTGACCACACACCAGAAAAGTTTGATCACACGATAAAATAAGTACAAAACGAGAGCAAATTGATTTTGTTATTCCAGATATGAAAATAAGTAAAAAATGAGAACAATTCATTATTTCAGATATAAGAATGAGTACAAAATAAGAATAAATTATTTTTATTACTCAAAATATAAAAAATAAATATAAAATGAGAATAAATAAAAAATAAATGAGTATAAAATAAAAATAAATAAATATAAAATAAATAAAACAAATACAACGAGAACTTATAAATTTCAGATATCATCGATGCAATTAACTCATATTTTTAAGCAGGATAAAGCCACGTCTTTTTCCACCTCTCCTTCACTCTCTCTTCCTCCTTTCCTCTTCAAAAACTTCCAAAACCAAAAATTGTAAATAATAAATCAAAACAGAAAAAAAAAACTATTCTTCTTTTGCAGACTCCAAGGTCTTATTATGTGCATGCACGTCGTGATTTCAGAGTACTAGATGTTGTAACTCACTACTCCAACTCACTCGCTCATCGTTCACTCACTTGGACAAGTCCACATCATGTAGAACAATCCTGTCGAAGCTCCCTCCAATGACTTCTTCCAATAGATCCTCGGTTTCCTTAACTTCGCTTCCGCCGAAGCTGGCCTTGTCACTCCCGATGCAGCCGTTGCTTTAGCCCAGACTCCGATGATGCTTCATTTCAACTACAGTGACGCCCTTGCTGGAACTGCTTTAGCCTAGACTTCAATGATGCTTCAGTTCAAGCTGGCCTTATCCAAAGTCTGATTAAGAGAAATAGATAATAAATTATCACTGAGAATTGAAGAAGGAGAGGAAGAGGAGGAGGTGGCCGAGTAGAGAGGAGAGAGGAAGAAGTCAGAGGGATTTACAGAGAAAAGAGATGAGAGGGAGAGAGAGAGAAAATGAAAATTATAATGGGTACGTGTATTTTACTGTCTTTCTCTCATATATTTAAATATTTTAAAAATTTTAATTATATCTTTAATATTTTAAAAATTTTAATACAACTATAAACACAGTAAAAAATATAATTATAAAAATAAATTCACAAATAATTACTTCAAAATTTTTATATAAAATATATATATTTATTAAAATTAAAATAAAATAATATTTTAAATATAATTATTCAATAATTTAATAAAAATATGTATCATATAAAAAAAAAGCTAATGTGTGCATGAAAAGATAATAGAGCTAAAATCTAAATCGCTAATGACATTTCCCGTTGTGGCCGAGCTCGAAACCTAACCCTTTCACTTGTCTCTTTCTTTCCGGCACAAAAAAGAAGTAAAGCATTATCCAGAGGCCTGGAAGAGGAGAGTAGAAGCAGTGAATTAAATAAATTAGAGGAGGTTGAGTAATTTTATAAGCAAATTTGTTGACGGTGAGAATCCGAAATTGGTTGCGTCGTAACTGAACACACGCCCTAAACTTGTGAAGCCGAGAAGGTAAGAGTTAGTCGGTCATGTTGTTTGACTTTCTAGCAAGACTCTTTTTTTCTGCTACAGTTCTATGATCTTATGGTGCCATTCGTTTTAATTGATGGTTTTGCTGCCACTGAAGTGCAGGATTGCGTTCTTTCAGTCAAATCATATCAAAACGAAGTTATTTATTTACCAGTCCATTGGGGTGCTGGGCTTGTTTTTTCTGTTTCATATCAAGTTATTTTCTATTTTGATGAGATGGAAGCAAGGTATTCTTCTAAGCGTCAACTGCCCAAGAAGATACGTGAGTTATCTTTTAGGCTCGAATCTGAATTATTTGGCCAAGAAGGTTGTGTCTTAATGTTTTCGCTCTTTGTTTGACTGTCATGAATTCTGCTGGTTTTGGTTTGCCTCATTATAAGTTTTGGCTTCTTTTGTAATGTTTTGAATTTGAATTCTCTTTTGCATTTGGCTTTACCAATTTATTTGCGTTTAGCTATGTTATTTTCAAATTAACTCGTCCTACTCCTAGGCTTTTCTCGTCATGATCTATTGTGCCCTAGCAGTTTGGACTAGTTTTCTGACCTGCATTCGTTGTTTGGTTTGTGTAGCGAAGGAGATACTCCGATATGGGTTGGACAGCTTTAACCAGTTGCCGGATCACCTCATTGTCCCCATATTATCAAGATTGCTCTGAGGGACGTGGTTAAAACCAGTGTACTTTCACGCAGATGGAAAAAATAAAAATTGTGGAGGCACACGATTGCTTGTCGCTTAGTTTTCTGGGATGACGGAGAACCTGATGGTTCTTCGGTTTCTCACGTCTCGATATGTCGAGTCAGTTTGTTGTCCGTTTCTATTTGAATTTGTAAAGTTCTGGATTGCCTTTGCCCTGAAAAGGAATGTTAAACGACTTTACTTGGACCTGGTGTCTTCACACGCCATGGGTCGAGGTCTCTGTGTCTTTCCTGATTTAACAAAGATCTCAAATTTGCCTCCTGTATACACCAATCTGAAGGATGTCTGCTTCTGTGATTTTTTCTTAAATGAGGAAATCGATTTCCAATACTTCTTGTCCAAGTGCCCGAGTCTGAAGCGTCTATGTCTGCGGAATGTAAATGGAACTAAAAAGAATCATCTGCATGTTGCTGGCCAAAAGCTGAAGTATTTGGAGGTGGTTTGGTGTCTTGACTTAAAAGTAGTTATTTCTGCACCTAATCTTACATCACTAAATTATCTTGGATCCGAGTACTATCTGAAAATGGGAAGCATGCCTCATTTATTGGAATTCTCCATGGCTGGACTTTGTGCAGAGTTTTATGTGAAACAATTTGCCAGGGGTTTTAGGTTTGCTACTCAATTAACAATTTTAAAGTTTGAGTTGTCTTTGGAGGTAAACTATAAATGGCCTACATTCGATTCTTCTTTCTACATACTTTAAATTTTCTTCTTTAAATAATAGAGCTTTCTTCTATATTTTATTCTTGGCCAGACGGTTGAGAAAAGCACTTCTTATCCTCGAAAATTGACTGTATTTCCCGTGCTCAAATATCTAGAAATTACAATGAAAGAGTTGGGTGAACATCACTGTCTACTTTGCCTATTTTTCTTAATAAAGGCAGCTCCCATGTTGCATAAATTCGAAGTAGAGGTAAATGCTATGTTGTTGTAGCTAGTATATCATTTTAAATATTCATTATTTTTTTTGTTAGATTTTAGACATAAAATATGAAAAGAGGAACTTTTTGAATATGATTGTCTTGATGATGGCAAGATGTTGTGGAATCTATGAAATCTCAAGTCTGATAAGTCCTTAGTTACTAAAATTGTTCTTGTTGGTTACTGTGTTTTCAAACTTGGATTTGTGAGTGGATTTATCCTCGGCATAGATAGTAAGGTCTTTCACGTAGAATGCAAGGAAGAAAGCAATGTTAAAGTTTCTTTTGTTTCTGTCAATAACAGATGGGAAGTTGGCTAAACGGAGGTTGGCTGAGTAAGAAGGTTAGAAAGTTCTTTATTAGTGAGTCCGTAATAGTTAAAAGTTGCGTATCTTCTAAACTAAGTTTTGCTACCTTTTGACAGGAAAAGCCACGCAATCGAAAAAACGTGTGGATCAGCGTGACTACTGGACACGAGTTCTTAAAG
>CAODLS013817999.1:0-12338 GCA_948243855.1 Flueggea neowawraea
GACTAACACCATTAATGATCTTTGCTGGGAAGGGAAGAATAGGTGATGTTTGCAGGCTTCTCTCTCTCGGTGTGAACTGTCATACAAACCGGTGATGGGATATCAGCATTGGAATTGGCTAAACGAGAGAACCAGCAGGAAACTGTAGAAGTAATAAAAAGACATCTGGAAAGTGGTGTACCTGACTCAATAGAACAACAAGAGTTGCTTGATAAATACTTGGCAACAATTAATCCGGATGTTATTGTTGTTGTGCTGATTGAGCAGTTTCTAAAGAAAATATATCTCGACTCAAAAGATGGTGTCATTCTTGTTTTTCTTCCAGGTTGGGATGATATAAATAAAACCAGAGACAGATTACAAGCAAATCCATTTTTTAAAGATACTTCTAAGTTTATAATTATGTCTCTTCACTCTATGGTTCCATCTGTGGAGCAAAAGAAGGTTTTTAAACGACCTCCTCAGGGTTGCCGCAAAGTCATTCTTTCAATAAATATTGCTGAAAGTGCCATTACCATTGATGATGTTGTTTATGTCATAGATAGTGGTTGAATGAAAGAAAAAAGCTATGATCCATACAATAATGTATCAACTCTTCAATCTTCATGGGTATCTAAAGCCAGTGCAAAGCAGCGCGAGGGACGTGCAGGCCAGTGTCAGCCTGGTATGTGTTACCATCTTTACGCTAAACTTCGAGCTGCATTCTTGCCAAATTTCCAAGTTCCTGAAATTAAGAGTGCCAATAGAACTTTGTTTACAGGTAATTTCTGTTATTTTATGACATAGTTATTTCTTGTCTCATTGAGGAAGCTCACAAAATGCAGATGCTAGGAGATTTGTCACGCGAAAGAAAAGCTCCATTTTTTTTATGATTTTAAGAAACCACCTACCAAAAGGATACTCATGCTTAAAATTAGAGTACTTAGGTTAGCATCTGGCAGAACAGCTTGCTAATGTTGCAGCAATCATTAGAATTTCCAACTCTTTTAGTCACTGGACAAACAAGTTGAATTTGCCTGGTTTTGAAAGTGTTTGTGGTTTGTTTACATACACAGGTATACCAAAAACAAAAAAGAAAAATGGAACTGCTTAATAAGTGGTTGACTATAGCATTTGTTTTGAAAGGTGTGCGCAGACATTACTAAGTTCGCAAATATGCTTTTGGCCTTTTTCTGTACATTTCTTACTCTGTTCTTGGTGGGTCTTGTGCTTGTGTTTGTGCTTCTGTGAGCTATTTCAGCGACAGCAACTCTTATTTAAGGCATCTCCGTTAATTGTCTTGTTCTTTTTTTTCTAATGCGCCAAAATTGTTGCACAGTTACTGTACATCAATTTTATTTTCTCTTCAGTGTCATTCCAAGGATTCATCCTATTGTTTTCTTAAGCATTCTTTGTTAGAAAGTTATAATATGTCCTTGTTTTGGTGTTTATTCTGTGCTACATGGGGGTCAATATGTCTTGACTTTAACATTTTACTCGAGAAAGCAGAGCAACACCGCAAAAGATTGATGTAGGAACAAATCTTTTTTATTTTATTTTATGGGATCATAATACAAAATCCTGTAAACCAAATTTTCCACCATTCATTTCATTGTTAGTACCTCGTCTGACAATCTGGTGAGTAACTGTAATGCCATTAATGCTGTACAAACGCTTATTATGCAGCCATGCAAGTTTGTGCTTTTTGATTTCTATTTCTATTGATCTTACGATTGCTTATGGCTGTCCATTACCTAATCATGTGCTAATGTCATATCAAGGCACATTCATACATACTTAGATATCAAATATGAAGTGTCTTACTTCATCCTAGAGGTTTTACAGCACTGATCCTTTCCGTTTTACAGGTGAAGTTACTTGATCCAAATTGCAAGATAGATGATTTCTTAATGAAGACTTTGGATCCTCCAGTTTCGGAAACAATACATAATGCCATCACTGTTCTCCAAGATATTGGAGCTTTATGGTCAGATGAACAGTTAACTGCACTTGGTGAGAAACTAGGTTGTCTACCTGTTCATCCGTTGACGAGCAAGATGCTTTTCTTTGCGATATTAATGAATTGCCTTGACCCAGCATTGACACTGGCATGTGCCTCTGATTATAGAGACCCATTTACTCTTCCAGTGTTGCCTACTGAAAAGAAAAGAGCTAATGCTGCTAGATTTGAGCTAGCTTCATTATATGGTGGACACAGTGACCAGCTGGCAGTCATAGCAGCTTTCGACTGCTGGAAAAACTCAAATGAAAGGGGTCAAGAATCAAGATTTTGTTCTCAATACTTTCTCTTCAGCCACCATGCGCATGATAGATGGGATGAGTAAACAGCTTGCAAAGGAACTAATTCGTCATGGATTTATACCAGGTATACTCAAGTTGCAGTGTTAGCGCGCAAGACCCAGGTATACTCCATGCTGTGCTTATGGCTGGTTTGTATCCAATGTTTGGGAGATTTCTTCCGCTTAAAAATGGAAAGCGTTCTGTAGTAGAGACTGCTAGTGGTTTTAAAGTACGTTTGCACCCTCACTCCCTTAATTTTAAATTATCATTTAACAAGAATTATTGCTGCCCTTTGATCGTTTGTGATGAGATAACCCGTGAGGATGGTGGTATGCACATAAAGAACTGTACATTTGTTGGGCCCCTTCCTTTATTGCTCCATGCAACAGAGATTGCGGTAGCCCCCGCAGAGGATGGAAAAGATGAAGAAGATGAAGAAACTGACGACTCAAGTGATGATGCTGTGGATGAAGATGATAGTGATGATGGAATGGAAATGGATGGGTCAGATGTACGGCCAAGTGAGAAGATCATGTCATCTCCTGATAACTGGGTTACTGTTGTTGTGGACCGGTGGCTTTATTTTGGATCGACAGCCATCGATGTTGCTCACGTTTACTGCTTGAGAGAGCGATTATCTGCAGCCATCTTATGCAAAGTAAGGACACTTTTCAATGAATTGAAATATCTTGGTAGATAGGTTTCTGTACTCCCTTATGCCGTTCGGTTTACTGATCTTGACATGGATTAACGTTTACCAGGTAACTCATCCTCGAAGAGAACTTCCTCCTCACCTAGAAGCCTCTGTTCATGCAATGGCTTGCGTCCTATCTTATGATGGATTATCCGGAATCTCATTGCCTGCAGAATCCGTCGATTCACTGACTTCAATGGTCAGGGCAACTGAGAGTGACAAGTCTGGTTCCAGGAGAGCAAGAGGAATCGATCAGGGGCCGAATGGTTTCCTTAAATCACTGATGAGCCGTGACATACGTCAGGCGAATCCTTCCCGCCAGCAGAAAGCTAGATCATCTGCATTTAAGGGCAAAACGTATGGAAGAGAGCCATCAGTCCATAAATTTCTGTAGTGGGCCCTTTTGAAGGCCGCAGTTAGGGAACCAACTTTCCTTCAGGTCCTCCTATTGGAGAATCTTCTAAACGGCAGCGTGATTTTGCGCCTGGGTCGGAATGACTATTAACCAAAATATTGAACCAGTTTCATAGAGTAAAACTATAAAAGGTTGAGCTAGATGGTGCTCATTGATTCAATGTATTGATTGATAGAATTATATTTGTAGACATTTGACTAAACTTAGATGGTTTTACTTTTTCTTCTTATACATATAGGAAATTTGAGACAGGTGTCAAGTATATTTTTCATTGGATTCTTTACATTGTTCTGAAGGTTTATATTTATTAGAAGCTTAACGTTGACTGAATGTGAGTGTTAGACAAAATGTAAGACAGGTGTGAAGAGGACCAAACCTTGATTTTTGCAAAAGAATTGAGCAATCACCCTTGAAACACAAATTTCAAATTGAATATATTAACTTTCTATGAACTACTAAATTCTATTTAGGACCATCTCTTAATTTATTCACATTGTGACATTATTTTCCAACAATTTTGTAGCAGAGTTTCGTGTGGTTCAGTCGACTGACAAGAACTTTGGTCGGCCAAGGTGATTGTGTTGGTAAGGTTGATATTTGAGAAAGAATTAGTGGAAGAAAATCCAAAGAATTGGGTTATTGATTGTAACACCCTTACACTTAATCGACATAATCACATGTCATAAATTAAAGCTCATTTGCTGAACATAAAAAATTTTGGTACTCATATAAATAAGCTTTAGCCAGCAAACATATACATATAATTCATTATCATGAAGGTGGCCATGACATTTTATAATTCTTAAAACATATACAAGTTCTATAAACTCTGGATCGCTGATCGGTACTCTGTAATTCTATAAATCTTGTAATATATGATTCAACGTTTTTAGTGGACACAACAAAATCCTTTTACCTCTTAGAAGTGCATATGCTATAATCATATATCTCATTTCGATCACAGGACCACTAAAGTGTAACAATTCAATTCATCAGTCATCAGAAACCAATATTTCACATTTAGCACGTGTAAGACAAATAATTATGAAAATCAAACACCAGGTCAAGTAGTTCACATAACACAGATTATACAGCCATATAGAATCAAATATAAACTTAAAAAACTATACTGACAAGTTTGAGCCCTTATTCTTGATGGTTTCGACTAATCTGCCCGGTTTGCTCCTTTCCCGGGGTTTCGATCTATATACATGTAACAAATGCATATACGATCTCAAAATCATATTTATTACACTAATGAACAAATGTAATAACTTTGTATAACATGCACATGTCACTGGAACCTAAATGGCTTTGTTTTTGAAAATTAGTTTTTTCATTATTTCTAAGTCACCAGTGACATCTATAGCTTCTGGAGACCATAACTTGGTGCTCCGAAATCTAAATCAAATGATTCCAAAACCACTAGCGTTGTCAGGTCTAGAACAAGACACGTAGCAAAAATCAAATTCTAAGTCGCCTTAATGAGTTCTACACAAGTTCTCAAGCTTATAGCTTCCGTACAAGATTTTCGGAATAGATCTGTTTACATTTATTCGTACACTGTCCATTATAAAAATATGTAGGTATTGAAAATTTACAGAGGCATACTATACATATATAAGAATAATCTTTTTGTTTTACACTTCGCCTACGTCTGTATCTAAGTGCCTCAAAACAGGAATGTGTATACCTAGCGAAATCTAAACCGAGACAGACCTATGTTTCAATTCATATGAATTTATGGTTAATTCATTCTCTAATCCTTTTATTCGATAGATAGATCTTTAAACATATATTATAATGAGCACCATGCAAAGTGAAGTGATGAAAAAAATTGTAATAGTTCTTAAGATGCAAAAGATGCAAGAAACACCGTTTTAGATGCAAAATAGATGATTGCTTTTAATTCCTCGCCAAATCCCTTGTTACTCTCGTTTTTCTCTATTCCTTCTCTTTTCTCTCCTCTTTTTGTTTATACGTGAAATGAATCTGTTCCTCTCTCATAAGGTTTGATTTTATATGTTTTTAAGTCCAGCATAGGGTGACGAGGTCGTTAAAAGAGTCCAATCAGAGCATTCCATGTTTCTTCCTCTTTTTGTTTCTTTTGTTATGTTTTGTACACTAATCAAGTCTAAATCTGTAGAATATGGATGGTAGATAATTAATCCTTATCTCTATACCTAGCTTGACATAAATGTCAAATTATCTATTTACCCCACCTCGTAATTAGTTTATTTGCGAATCTTGATTCTCCTACCAATAAATCGTTTATCAAACTATGGAAAAATGAGAATATGATTTATGCAATATCAGATCAATGCACATATTCTATATATATTATATGCGATGCATGCTCGTATATGTAATTTTGGTCTACGATGTGATACTGACAGAAGTTTTAAATTGGTAAGGTTGATATTTGACAAAGAATATGTTGAGAATATCGGGATTGCAATTTGCTTTGTCTATTAAATGGATAACCATTTGGGATTATCATGATCCAACTAGATCATGACTAACTTGTAAATCGAACCAAATTGGAAGACACAATTAAGTCCACACAAACTTTACTAGATTAACCCCAACTCCCTTTATTGATATTTACAGAATTTATGTGGTTTGGTAGTTATTCATTTACCAGTTAATAAATGCATGTTATATCGTAAATATCATAACGTCTAAAAAACGAGTACATACTAAGGAAATCTAATGCAAATAAAGTAATCTCTGTAGTCAGTCATGAAGTATGTCTAATATCAATAAAGTATAAATAAATAGTGTTGTGAACAAATGACACTCATATAGGTAATAATGAAACTTGAATGAAAGTAAATTAGTATCGACTCAAGTAGTGGACTTTTCAACACCTAAAAAACAACAAAAGATGAGTAAAACTTTGTGAGGGGCGATATAAAAGAGCTACAAAAGACAAATAAAACTTTATGAGGAGCGATATAAAAGAGCTCTTGAGGACCAACTTGTACATCAAATGCTTTATGTAACAAAATAGAAAAGACACAGTACATTATATTTTTAAAATAAGTAATGAAGGGAATCATACACTTCGGTTGGACATGGTTAACGATCTTTGTCAATATCGAGCATCATTGTACAACAACTACTAAATCCTGATGGAAAGAGACACACCTCATTGACGTTGCAAGATAAGCAAATTAAGGGCTATATCATTCACTTCGCATAGGAGTGCATGACCAAATGAGCTATCACCAACCCTACTAGTAAGTACCTAGTCAACAATATCTATCTCATATTATTGAATACTTGTCATTGTCACTAGGTCTTATTGACATCTTGTGAGGTTGAGGACTGTCATAACCAAAACTTTGAATTCGGAACGAGTGATCGAGAACCGGTTGATCAATGATTTATGAATCCCATTTAGGCTTGGAGCTGATTAGATATGATAGGAATCAATTTTGATCAAGTTAGGAATTGAATTGGGATAGCCAAGCGTGTAAAAATGGGATTTAGAGTGGAAGACGTGTGTCAAGGGTGAAGGACGCACGTCCTCCAGTAAAGAGTGGCCTCTCCACGTGAAACATTTGGTTGGTTGTCTCGTCCAACCCCATTCGATGACGGTGTGTGTTTGTCCACTAGGAACACTATATACACTCCAGCATTCTTTTTCATCAACCCTACAATATATATACTCCATTTATGCCCCCTCTTTAATTTCACACCCCTCTAGAACGTTCATTTAATACCTAAGCACAAAACTTTCATCCTTTCATCACCAATCTTAATTAACAATCATCAAAGAAGGGTTTTTTTCATTCCTTCTTCACGTCCTTCCTTGGAACAAAGTATTGGCAGTGGTTTGGGTAAGTGAACTTGATCTATCTTGATGATTTTAGTAGGGTTTGCATCAAAATTATGAGCTTCGGTGGTGTTACAGGTAATTAGTGGTGATTTTGAGGTAAAAACTTGGTTGGAGAGGCTCGTAATTTGGACGATTAAGGTAACATATCTACCTCTTTTGGTTATTGTTTAATGTGTTTTCTTGATGAAAATGAAGGACTTCTACAGTGTTTGAGTTAAAGTATTGAAATGGAATCAAAGTCCACAAAGGTGATTGCGTTGATACTATTTAGTGTTAAAAATGTGTGCTTGTTTGTGTTTTTAGATTGTTTAGGTAGTGGTTAGTTAGTTATGATGATTGGATATCATTTAGGGTCTGAAACATGTGAGAAGGATTGAATTTTGAATGACAAAAGTGATACACGTCTGCATCGGATGTGATCCACCGTATGGTGGATGCTCGTCCCATTCAAATAGGTTGGACGCACGTCCGTGGCTAGGTAGAGGACAGACGCACGTCCCTCAACTTCAAACATGTGTTTGCCCTCTCAAATTTATCATATTTGCTCACAATGTGTAGGTGTCAGTAATCATGCCTTAACATCGTAGCCTAATATGATTGTGATGTGAAATATAACTGAGTACCTAATTGTGGCGAAGATTTATCCCTAAGTCTAGACACTAGAGATGCGGAGTCCACGTGAGTGATTTAAATATACTGGACGTGAATCATCTATTTTATGTGTATACTATTCGTTTATATAATAAAATAGCTTTCGAAAAAGAAATATATTTTGAAATGGTTTATAAGTGTTTCTAATTTGTGATATTATATTGCCTTACTTGTTTATGATTAACAAGTGGAACTTAATTAATTCGTCCTCACATAAAACGTAAATTGGATACTTATCATACTCTTTGTTGTTCGAGTTTGAAAACTTAGCCATCAAAATTATGGAGGTGGCTATTGATGTCTTTGAATTGGTTTTATCTAAGCTATCAAGGAGAGGTGATAGCCTATACAAATTGCGCCCCTGAATGCACAATGCATAGGTTAGCCTACAATTAGATATCAATGGGGTGAAGTGTTAATACAACCCTATTACTTACTATAAGCGTGCTATTTATCTTATTTCAGATTTTGTATTTCAAATGCACTATTAGTGCTTGTTTTCGATATATTTTTGACATATGAGTTAGTCTTTAAGAACTCCCATATGTTGAAGTTTACTAAGTTTTACTCACCTTTTCTTTTGTGGTTTCCAGGTGCGAAGGATCTTCCTTAGGTCGTTATTGCTATTTTGAGCACCAACATTTTACTTGAAATGAGTGCCTTTTTGTTTTAGCGCCTTGTGATTTATAATAAAATAATAGATACACCATGACTGAATAGTGGGAGATTAGACATCTTTGCATATCATATTTTGACCTTTTTTTTTTACTATACTATTATGCTGTGGTAAGCATTATTTTGAACTATATATTTGTTGAATGATTTCCGCTACTTCTCTATAACTTAATTGGATAACTAAATCAAACTAATATCTAACTTAACTAATGATAAATAGAATAAGAATGCGAGTAGTATTAAATTTGTGTGAATAGGATCAAGCCATGCCAAGCCCCTAGATTTAGTATGACTTGCATGTTAGTTACAACTTGGGTAGGTCTTAACAAGAACATACCCTATATCGGTAACTGTCGCTCATAAATAATATTTAGATTTTTGGGTTCATCATAAAATATGGCGATGAATTGTCACAAAACAAAGTCAATATCAATCAAATCAAATTTGAAATATTTTTCTCCTTCAAAACCATTAGAATATACTAAATATTATATATAGAAGTAAGGATGGACCCAAAAACATTTTTTGGTGGGGCCTCAAAAGCGAGGGATTGTAACAAGCTTGATTATTGCAATTTTTTTGGCATCAAAATAGCTAGCATTGGTTTTTTTTATAATTAAACAACTAATTGATCAAGTTTAGTGCAAAAGATTACTACATATAATACATCATATTAAATAAAAATACTATATTATACATGTTATATACCATATATAAACACACTATGGGTTTATTTGGCAAGCAAAGCATATAGTATATTTTATATTTTTTATATAACTAATTTTACTAAAAAACGTGTTATTAATCTATTTTTTTACTATTTATTTACAATCAATCATTATCAAATCTACAAAATATATTATATACTAAAACAAGTCCTATATATTATATATGACATTAAGTAGAACGGAAAGAGGAGGAATCCCAAACTCGCGCATGCGCCATTTCCCTCCGTAATTGTTTAGAAGAAAGGAAAGCCGTCCGTCCGATATATCTAATAAAATCACTTGGACTCTGCGTCTTGTATGCATGTACTCATAGAAGGATCCTCACAACGATTTGAATTGTCTTTTCAATCAATCATAATTCAAACACCTTCAGACTCTATCGAGATTACGGTATATTACTAGACACTCGCATCAAGAATTTATCAAATCAAGCTTTGCAATCGCAGACTAGTGGACTCACGTCCCTACCTATCCTCAATACGGGAATGTGCATCCCATGTAAGGGATTCAGTGTGAAAACAGCCTTTAAATTCGTCCCATCTCTGAATTGCCAAATTGTGTTTGCTGTTGACACAAGAATTCACATCCTTAACTCACTTTACCTTCCGAACACGTTTTATCTTTTACAGGTAACGTCCCAAAAGGCTCCAAAATATTTCTGACCCATCTATTTTGTCAAACTCAGTTGAATCTTAAATCTTAACATTTCTTAATTCAATTGGGTAAAATTAGGCTTTCTTTTCTTTCTCCGACTATCGTAAAATTAGTCCATCGATACACTACACAATCAACATAAATCTTGAACTTTCTTCCCCAATCCAATTCTCTATGTTCATGGATTATTGGGCAGATCGTCTGCCTGTCTTAGTTTTCCATTTTAACAAAAAAAAAAATCAAATGAATACAAATTCTATTTATTTTCCATTTTTCTATGAGAAAAAATGAAAAAAATAATAAAAAATATTTTACTATGTACCAAATTCTAAATAAAAAGTTAACCAGCTTAGAATACCAAGTGCAATAAAATATTTGGTTACATTGCTACACCAAAAAATTGAGCCACATTATTTTAATAGTGGGTCAAAAGAAATGTTAAACTAACTGACCAAAAACGAAAAAACAATCCAACAATAGAATTATTTCTAATAGAGTTTGTTGAACACATTTCAGGCCATGGGTGATTAGAATGAAACCTTGAACATTAGATCCCACATAACATATAAATGAAATAAATGGAAAATAAATACAAAAATGATAGAGTCGAGAATTCTTTGCTAATACAGGAATTCTCAATTTATACAGATTTCATATACACTTCTGAGGATAAATGCAATAGTTGATCAGACCAAAAAAATTAAAAATAAAACAGCAAAGAAACGGGGAGGAGAAGAAAAAGAACAAGTGTGACGTACCCGAAGTGGAAACTCCATGCCTGTGGGAAAAGGTAGCATGATAAACGTGTCAGAGTTGGAAAACTCCAGTTAACAAATATAACTGGAGGACATCCAACAAACAGATGGCTTTGGGTGTCTTCAAATTGTTATAAATCTGCAGAATGAATGAAAAAATAAAATAAAGATACAAAACTGCTGCAGATTCTAGCGCTCGCTCGTTTTACAGCCTACGCAGTTCTCTCTACTTAGCAATCATCCACAGAATCGTTGATGCTATGCCGAAGATGTATTCACTGACACCACTTTGCTTTCAATCTGAGTTGGAATAATAAAAGTCACTTGGGCATGGGGTCATGACCTCAGATTCAAGTAATTGAACTACCCTGTGCATGGTGGGTCGGTCTTCTGGGCTTGAAGAAACACACTGAACGGCAACTGAAAGAAGTGCATCAAGGCTTTCCACCTTAACACCCTCGCAATTTGGATCGACAATCTCCCGCTGCCTGCTCTCTGTGATTAAAAAGTTTAACTGCAAAAGTGAAGGTTACTATGCTGACCGCAGAATACAACTTAAATTGGGTAACATTGTTGGTTGCTGCAACTGAAGCTCTTTCATTTGCAATTACAAATATGCCAGAAAGCATCTGAAGAAAGAGATGCAATCTAGAGACAACAGTTAATATGCGTCAGATTCCTGACAAAATACAAGTAATAGAAATTTGAATTCATTCAAGTAATAACTTCTCTGGAAACTCGACGAAGGATTAATTTGGAAAATATGAAGTGTCCATATCATTAAGAAAATTTCCCCTTCATTAACTACAAAACATGGATTTTCTGGGGTTGCTTATTTTTCAAATTCAAATTATTCTGTTTGCTTACATATATTTCAGCAGCTGTGATAAACCTTATATGAAGCTGATAACAGAAAGTCAACATGTCCAAGTTAGAGACGTACCCAACCAACAATGTTCAATCCCTTCTCGATGAATGCTGCATCTGTGGGTCGCTTCCCACTTAATACCTCTAGCAACAGGACCCCAAAACTATAAACATCAGTTTTTTCAGTCGCTCTACCACTCTGCATGTATTCTGTCAATTGAGTGTGAAAGTCAATACAATATTGCAATTAAAATATTGATAAGGTCGAAACATAAACAATCAGACCCTTAGTCATTTAGAATGTATGCCAAAAATAGGGGAAGCTTGATTGATTTTTATATTAATCTGTCAAATATAGTCCTCTTATAAGGGGTTAAATTGTTTCTCCCATTAGTTACAGCCAGCAATAAAAGAGTTTTAAATGGTGAGTGCACAATTACTTGTCTAAATCATCATTAGTACTGCACGTGTGCTCTAGGGCATTTGTCCAACTGTACACTCTTCCTGATCACAAATTTTCTCTTCCAACTCTTATTTTAACAATGGTCAAATTAAAATAATCTTCCTTTACAGACCAACTCATGCTTATCACTTACCAGGAGCTAAATACCCAAATGTTCCAGCAACAATGGTTGTAATGTGCGACTCCTCATCCTCTAACAATTTGGCAAGTCCAAAATCTGACACTCGAGCTTCTAAATTTCCATCAAGCAAAATGTTGCTCGACTTTATGTCACGGTGTATGATCCTGGGGGAACAATCATGGTGCAAATAG
>CAODLS013818056.1:0-11770 GCA_948243855.1 Flueggea neowawraea
AAGCGAGAAGCTTCAGGGCCACCATGTCCATCATAGACACCAATGAAGGTACCGTCACGTCCAATCTCAACTTGGCTATGATCTTCAATGACTTCATTGGCTTGAACAACCGCAAAAGAGTAATCCCCAAAAGAATGCTTGTCAAGGTCTCGAGACCAAAGCAGAGCGTCTCTGTAACTAACTCCAGAACTATCATCAAAATCATCTTCACCATCAGAACCATTATTTCTCATACGAGTGTATTCTCTAACAGGTCTCCAACATGACATTGCGGTCTTTGCTATCCACGAAAGCATCCCTCATTTCCCTCCTTAACAAACACAACGAAAAGCTCACACCTTTGTGGGTGTGTGAAAGTGAATAAGCCTGAAAAAGAACGGTGGAGATTGAGAGAAGTGTGAATTGGGTCACAAAAGGGTAGTTACAAAAAGGTAGTGATCAAAGTTGGAGATAATAAAGATCGAGTCTTGAAAGATAAAGAGAGGTGTCAAGTCAAAGAGTGGTGGTGTGTGGGTGGTGATGATGAGAATGTAGAGAGAAATAGATATGAGTGTGAGTGAGTAGGAGTTGCAAGATTGTTGAAATTGATTGGATTGGTTATTTTGGGTGAAGAAAGATGGCTGCTTGAAAGAAAGATCTGGGTCTGGGCTTTATTTGTAAGGTGGTAGAGAGAGAGAGAGAGTTGCAGAGAGTAGAGAGAGAGTGAGAAGGTGAGGGGCAAGTTGACAATTAAGGCGTGTGATAAGCGAGTGAGGGAGGAAAATTAAATACTAAATAGAATCTGGGTTATTTATTTTTATTCTCCACGAAAAAATTGTTAATATTAACTTGCAATTTACTTGTAATTTGTTATTTATTTATATTTATAAGTTAATAAACTCTCTGTAAAAAATATTTATAAGTTAATAACCTCTCTGCAAAAAAAAATTGGGATTAGTACATCTTATACTTTGGATTTGGTAATTTATTTATTTGCTTAACTATGATCTTTATTCTCAACTAAAACTGCAAGTACTCAATTAAAATAAATAAATAAATATGGAAGAACTGTAATTTGTTATTTTATTTAATAAGTTAATCAATTGTTTTTGTTTCAAAACTTTTTGTAATGGAATTGGGATCATCAATACTTTAGGGTTTGAATTTGGGGTCATCAATAGTTTAGGTTTGAATTTGGTATATGGGCCGAGGGACGGGCTTGGCAGTAATCTCCGAATGTTTAACGGAGAACATTTTGGGTTCGAATCTCAAGGTGGAAATAAAGGTGGGGCAAAAAAAAATTGGTATATGGAACTTATGTTAAAGTGAACTATAGTTACTTAACTAAAATATAATAAATAATTTTTTAGTTGAATTCTTATCTCTAATATTGAAGTTAACTATAATATCAATGAGTTTTAAGCTCTTCTCTTAGTCATAGGATTTTGTTTTTTACAAAGAATTATAAGATGTTACATTTTAAAATTAAATTTTAGAATTCACAAAATTAAGCAAACTAGCTCTTAATAGATTGGTATTTTTCCAAAAGAAAAAAAATGTCTCACGTCTTAATGTAAGACCAAGTAAGTTCATCTAGAAAGATGGTTAGATAAAATTTGATCATAAGTTTTACAAGTAATTGTCAAATTTGTGGAAGGACACGCTATTTTCTCTACCAAAACAATACGACGTATTGCCTTCGATGTGTCAGTATTAAACAAAGTTGTGCAAAAATGTACTCGTTTTCTTAATATAACACACTATTTTACTAAATATTCAAAAACGTATGTGTGTGTAGGAAGAATTTACTACCTGTTTTTCCCTTAAAAAACTTCATTACCAATTATTAATTTGCCAAAGATTCGGTTATACAAAACATTTTTCACTCAAGTTGCGAAAATTCATTTATTTTTATGCCAAATTTTTGCATACAATTACACGCTCTCATATTAATAAGGTGTAGGTCATATTAGAGTTAACTTCTTACATAGATAAAACTGATTACTCTTCTTCTTCAACAAAATTTTTAATGAAATACTTAATTATTAATCGATTATCGAATCTTTAAGATGTTAATTAATCATAGAAAGAAAAAACTATTTGTACTTGTAGTCATGGGTATTAAAATTAATTCTACTATTCAATGACAGTAAATAAAATGACTTATAAAAAAAATCGTTAATGTTCTAATTCAATATAGTTGTTCACTTATCAAACACATATTAACTTAGTGATCAACATAATTCAATAATAAAAACGGTGACGTGTGATATGGTAGGTGAGTAGGCAATTACAAGACTTTAAAACTGTTGAAGTTTGCATAAGCAAAGAGAAGAGGAGATGTGTGGTAGAGGCAATATCGTTTGTTTCCAAAGCTTAGTAAACTCTCTCTCTCTCTCTCTCTCTCTCTCTCTCTCTCTCTCACACACACACACACACATGCGACATGTGAAGAAGACTGACTTGACCCTTTTTGAGTCACTCTCACAACTCACAAGCCTTCCTTTGTGTTCTTGTTTACCTACATTTCTCTGTTCTCACCCATTCCACTCCATCAAGGGAGCCAATAATACAGTTGCAATTAAAGATTTTGTTACCTCCATTTCAACTATTAACACCCCACATCATAGCATTTGAGTCGTTTCTAATATTAAAAATTCAAAAATTTAATTATCGATTGATTTAATGTACTAAAAAAATTCACAAAATAATTATTTGGATAAATTTTGACATTTGACTAGTCCAAATTCGATTTAAGTAACATTTTTCTAGATTCGAGTTTGATAGGATTGTAACTTCAAGTGAGAAAGTTTTTTCTACGAATTAAAACTTCTCTATATTCAGATTCGAACTCACCCGGCTCTTTAGAGTACACAGTAGCATATTTATTATTTATATATGGATTGTGGTTGTGGTTTTACATGGGTATGGCTTGTAGTTGATATGGACACTTTTAGCTGTTCAATGACAATGATTCGATGCTTTGCATTTTCCAGCTTTCAGTAGTTCAATAAGCAGAAGTGGTGAGCTTTTGACAGTTTGCATTGCAACATAACATTTTAATCATGGAGGGACTACAGATTACATCACAATTCACAGGATTTTTGGAGCTAGTAATTAGTTGGACTGACCAAATTATCAGGTGCATTCGACACCGTTATATTCGAATCGTCAAAAATAAAAATAGTTAGATAATAGAAATTAAGGAATGACTAATATTTCTTTTTCATATAAAGGGTGAATAATTCTTTGGTACATAGTCAATCCAACAATTTTTTAGTCGAGAAATGTTACTTTGATATATTAAGGGGATAATTTACATATTCTTTTGCCTTAAGTCACACTGTATATTGAGACAAATTTGTTATTCGTTATATACGGATAAAAAAATTTATGACCGAAGGTTGTAGTCCTAATATCTTTCCTTGTAAGGTTGACATTTCTTTGTTAAAATTGTAAGAATTTATAATTTATATTTAGTTAATCAACTAAAATTATAAGTAATTTTAAATAAAAAATTACACACTCTAATAACGAAATATAACACTAGAAAGATTACAAAAACCCTGTAACATTCGGTTGTAAGAAAAAATTATTCATTATATATTTTCTACTTTAATATGATTTGATTTGTTATCAGATATTTGATTGGAAAAAATATATAGAATTATTTCCATAAAAAGCTTAAGAGGGAAAAAAGAACTCTCTCATAAACATCAAATAGAGTGGATGAAAAAAAATAACGAGTACTTCAAAGGCCCTAGCGGCTTGGCAACCACAAACACATCAATCCTTATTAGTACAAGGTACTGGCATACTTGAATTTGAACGCAAATATGTATTTTATGTGTCTACAATTTGCGTTGTGTATTATTGAAAAAGGACATAAAAGTTTAGTGGCTCTTTAGTTGAGAAAATTTTCCGATGGAAATTTTGTTTATTTTTTTTTGTTAGCAAACATTTTTTCTAAATTTTTTTATTTTTCTGAAAACAGAAACTAAATAGAAAAAAAAATAAAAACAGAAAATTGTTTTCTAAACTAAACATAATCTTAATAATTCTACGGTTATTGCCATTGCTACAATTTAAGGTTTTGTACGTGAATGCTTTTGTGTCATTGGGTAGCACAACTAGTGATTAAGGAAAATTCCAAAATGTTGTGTTGATGTGGAAATTTTGTCCATGTTTAAGTTTTAGGGCTAGCTTCCAAATATTCCGAAAAAATGTTGGACACTAAAGTACACCATTTATAGCAGAATGAGTTTCTGGGTATGAAATTTTTTGCAACTGATTACCAAGATCTATGATCATAATATCTAGAGTAATAAAAGATTGTTCTAATATCAACATATGCCACAGATGAAACTAGTCAATGAGCAGAAGATTATAATGGATTGGCAAACAAGGGTGAGGGTGCAAATTTGCCCCCAACGTTTGGACTGAACAACGAGTCTAGCCCTATTGTTTAACTTGAACCGAGTTTGCCTCTATCGTTATCGAGTCATCTCAAATTTACTATTCTGTTACGTTATTGGCAGAACTAAAAATCGAAAGAGCTGGGGATAGTAGTAACGGCAGACGGACAGTGACGGGTGATGGCATGGAATGAAACCCAACCCAAGGACGGAGGTGGGATTGGCGATAGAGGTGATAGGGATCCTCCGGACCTCCGGTGGGGTCACGTCAATCCTGTGTGCTGACAAACGGACCTCATAATGCCATTAAATTTGGCCAACATGGACATATTTCATTCTGCAACAAAAGTTTTGCGTTGGACGTACGTAAACTATGTGAGTTTTGAAAACCCCATCTCCGCCCTCCCATGCTTGAATTCATTTCCTAAGGGGAGGGAAAACAATTCCCTTCAAACAAAGAGAGCATTTAGTATCCACTAAGAACGTAAAGAAGCATAAATATTAGTTGACCCTAATATCAAATACGAATACAATTATGAATGGACAAGCCATTGGCTTTGTTCGTTCGTCATTTTCTGAGAAGTCCTGAAACGAAATGAATGAAGCTTTCTCGACACCACCATATACCACAGGAGACAAATATAATTATTAAACCATGTTCAACTTTAGAAATTTAGAACGCAACGTATACAACAATTTGATGACTAGTTGACCCACTAAACTTCTAGTACATTACTATTATTAGCCCTGTAAAGGGTGTAGATTTTTACATTACTATTATTAGGCTTGTAAAAGGGTGTAGATTTTTTACATTACTATTATTAGCCTTGTAAAGGTAAGCCTCAACAACATTATATGCGGTGTATAAGTCGCATAATACACAAAGTAGTACATAAAACTAGAAAAGAATGCAAAGCAAAGCTACAATTATTATTCCTCTTCTCTGGTTCTTTGTTTTGACATCTATTTTCTTCATTGAACCAATCAAAGGCGATGCACGTAAATTAGCAGCAAATGTAATTACCAGTTGGGTCTATTTTTATCTTTTGTTAATCTAGTTATATGTTACTTGTATATACTTTGCTTGGGATGAACTTTTAAAGCTTGATGGTTTTGGTGGTTTATGCAGACAATGGAAGCCACGGACGGACGGACCGAATTCAGAGTATCTAGAGCTTCGTCTGCACCAGGTCATAGTTGGTTCTGTGTTACGAATATGAATTAAATTTGAGTTTGATTTTAAAACTAGAATTTTAACGACGGGTTCTTAATTAAAAGGCACAAATTATGGTGAATTAAATAATTTTCTCCTGATTTTAAAACTTGTTAAGAAAATCGCCAACTTTTACTTTGTTGTTTATAGTTTTGCTAGCTATGAACTTGGTGATGGTTATGCAGGAGATTATGGCAAAGGACAGAGCAACATCGGAGCAAAACCAAGCTATTCCCGTATAGCTTCGTCTCAGTGTCACGGCTCTGTAAATCTATCCACGGGTATTCATTGCCACCCAAATTAACACCAAAGACCCGTAAAATTAAAAACATAATAATGAAATAAATTGTTGCGAACAAACAAAGAAGCGAGCATTATTAGAAAGTTTATGCTTTTTGAAACGGAGTCGCCATCGGCCTTCTTCTTTTAATCTAGATATGATTTGTTGTATAAAATTAACAAATTTCTGGTCCATGCTTTAATATTATGTTTGGCGATTCTGTTATATGTAGAGAAATATATAAAGTAGAAAAAAGGATGAGTAACTTTGCAAATAAACAACTCTTTACTGGTCTCTGTAATCAACCATGTTCACCATTTTACTCAGTTATTTTTTTGAACAGGTTTTATTTGCTGGATTGACACCCAACAATGTTAATGTAGACCCTAAGGTTTATTAGACCGAATAGTTCATGACTCTAGTGTTTACTAAAAAGAATTTAAACATTACCAAAATAAAAGAATTAAACATAAAAAGATAGGACAATCAAACTCCAAATGTAAGAATATAGAACATAGGAATAAATGATGAAAAAAGGTTCTACATGAGTAAAAATTTTCAAGAATCTGCAATATAAACTATCAAAGTAAATTAATAGTGACAATATAGGAATAAATGAATCTCTTAACCTCTAAATATTCTTCAGGTGCATTCTAGAGGGACTAAAAGTTTATTAATCTTACTTAATTTATTCCTTTTACATGCAAAAAAAATATTAATCTAAAATTAACTATACTTTACATATGAAAAAAAAAACCCGTAGACTCTTGCTTTTGGTGTTGCCCTGTGTTGTGGTGTTGTTAGTTTGAGCTAGACCATGTCACTGATCAAACGCCGGTGCCGATTGTAATGATTTTCCAAAATCACTCTTGAAGCTCCTTCTAAAGTCCTTCGCCATGTCTGCCACTCAATCACAACAATAATCAAGCAAACAACCACCAAAATTTTGATGTCAATAATGGACCAATATGATACAAACAACACTAATTAGTATCAAATTAAGGTCAAAAGAAAGAACAATTCTATAATAGGAAGATTGTGAGAATTTGTTAATATAACCAATGGAATATTTAAATAATTCTTTTTCTTGACAAAGGAGTAATAACATGAAGATGATTCTAGTTTTAGTAAATTAGAACTTATTTGTAAACAACCATTGAGCTTGTCATTTATTTGCAGTCACGGACCAAGAACTAAATCCACTCTTGAGCCTGACAATGATAAACACATATAATATAGCATAAATAAACTATAAATGTATCTTATATATATATTGTATTTTACGAGAGTGCGAAATCGGGTCTTGTGACCCTTTTTAGGTCTATTGTTGTTTATTGGTAATATAGTCAATTTCAGCGCTAAAAAATTGCGAATTTGATTTTAAGTGGAGTGAATAAAATGACTTATAAAAAAACATATTTATAAGTAAAAAAAGATGTCTAATAACTGAATAATAGATGTCTACCATAAAATAAATAAAAAAGAAAATTTTATATACTATAAGGAGAGCAATTTTTTTAGATTTAATCTAACCAAATTATAGAAATGTCGATATCGAATTAAAAAAAAAGTAATTTCCAAGTATATTAAACAAAAACATTTCTATAATTTGAATTCGAACAGTACAAGAAAACTTGATCGAATAAAACCTAAAGAAAAATGATGTCTAATTACCTTTTCAATGGTAGCCAAGAATGACTTGTTCTTAACATCCCTGGAAGCTCTAAGGTGAGACCTACAAATCCCAAGTTGCTTCAACAACACAGACTTCCTCGTCACACTCGGCGGCAGAAGTGACCTCCTTTCTACCAAACTGGCGCCACCGTAATGCGACGGACTTTCACATGAGTCTCCAACAACTTCATGAACCCTACTGGTTCTCCTGTTTTTTCTCCTCCTTTTTAACGATCTGATCACTTTCTTCGCCTCATTGCTCTCATCTACTCCACCCAGCTCCGCAAACTTCCTCAGCAACTCGTCCGATGATTTCTGTGTCACGTGTTGAACATTAGCAGTTGTACTACTATTAGTAGTCGCCATTTTTAAGACAACAGAAGAGGATAGTAATGAAAGAAACTGATGATATTTTTCTGTTTTGGGGAGAGGGAAATGTGATGAGGTTGTAGGGGGTGAAAGAGAGATGAATATAAGGAGAGGAGGGGTTTTGTTGGGTATTGGCGTGTTTGCCTGTTTGGGAGCAAGAAATGGACCGTTGAGGAGGGATTATATGAATGATTTGAATACTTGAGCGTATCAGAAAATGTAGCCGTTATAGAGAAGGAGAATGATAATTTGAAGGGGGGGGGAGGTGGGTTAAGTAAGGACAATGAATTGGAATTGATATATGAATTAGTGAACATAATAATAATTGATAATGCTATGACTGTAACAATCCGCGCCACCCATGTTGTTTGCTCACCAATTTTTCAGTCACATTGTCTTGTTATTATTTTTACTATTTTGGCTCTTCAAGGTTTTTGATTTGGGATAATCACACAAATATACAAAAAAAAAAACAAATTCACAAATGGAACAATATGTCAAAAAATTATCACAAATACCAACGAGGAATAAAAATTTCTAAAATATCATAGTTTAATCGCGTGTTGACCACGCGTTAACCATGCTATTTGAATTAGTTAAAAATGAGTACAAATCAATAACAATACGAGTACAAACCGAGTAAAATAACAAAATAAGAACAAATGAGAACAAACATCAATTAACGAGTACGAGTTATTTAAGGCTTGTTGATTACATCAACAAAATCTTACAAAAAAAATGAGTATAAATAAGAACAAACGAGTACAAAAAAGAACAAAAATGAATACAACCAAAAAATAATAAGGACCGAAAGCTTCATATTTTGTTTATTATTTGAGTACAAAACCAGAATAAATTGAATATAAAATGAAAACAAATCGAGTACAATAAATAAAATTTAATGAGTACACAACGAGTACAATCCAAAATTAGGCATTGTTTTATAATTTTATAAACTAAAAAGGACTACAGAATGAGTACATAATGAGTACAATAGAAAATTTTGGGTTCCCAAAATTGGGGCTACAGTTAGGGTTTTGAAACCCTAACCACCGCCCCTCCTTTAACATCGTCACTCCTTTACTCGTGCTACTCCCTTTCAGTTCTCTCACCAGTATCTTCTTCACTGATCCTCCTCTACACACCTTCAACTTCAAATCAAACAAATTCACAATTACATTGTTTCTAATATCAACTAATATCAAGCAACAAAATATAATTTACTGATCCTCCGTCGCTCAAACAAATTCAAATCAAATAACTTCAAATCCACCTTCACTCAAATAAATTCACAATTACTGGTCCTCCATCATTTCCCAGTCGCGACTTCAACGTGGCGTCACCGTCCTTTGCTCTCATTTATCACTCCTCGTCGCGGTCCTCGTAGGGATGGCTAAATATCTCGAACCTGCGGGGGTACTAATCCAATCCAAACGGTGCTGGTTTTTCAATCATTCATATATATGTATGCATGTATAATGTCTTGAATTATATTTATGCTTGTTGTAATTTATATAAATTATTTGTGTTATTTCTTGAATTATAATTAAATACAAATTAGATGAAAAATTAATAATAATTTAATGGAATGGGGCGTGGTGTGGCTGGGTGGGGCATGAACGGAGATGTTAGTTTTTTAACAGGGTGAGGATGGGAGATGATTTTCATACCCCGGCGGGTACGAGCAGGTCGGGGGAAAATATGCAAGTCACGGGCGGGGATACCAAAATCCATCCTCGATCCGCCCCGTTGCCATACTCCTTGTCGTGGTTCTCTCTCACTCTTCTTCGTGGTCTTTTGTCATCTTTGGCGATGGAGGAAAAGGAGATAGAGAAAGAAAGAGTGATGGGGCGGCTGAAAATGACAAATTAGAGAGCATAAAGAGAAGAGAAGTCACAAAGCAGAGGAAAAAAGAGAAGCGAGGCAGAGGAGAGCAATGGACAGTAAAGTTAGAGAGGAGAGAGGGAATAAGGCTTAGAATGAGAGAGGACGAGAGAGAGGAGAGACAAATAAAAAAAAGGGTAATAATATTATGGTATTTAGGAGAATTAAAATAAAAATTTATATTTCAGTATATATATTAAGCTTGTGTGTTATATGTGAACTTAAGATTACAAAAAATAATATAGAGTGTAATTTCCTCTTTAGATTTTATGTATCTTGAATGGAAAATCAGTACAAAAAATTGTTAAAAATAGATTCTCCGTAATAATCGGCCGCTTAACCTGTGTAATTCAATTCAATAATTCCACTTAACTCAGTCACATTGTCATTATTTTTGCTCTTTATGAAAATAAATACCTACAATCAAATTCAGTAGTTGAGGAGTCTCTTACAAAAGCAGGGCAACTCTGGGTTTCAAAGTAAAAAATAAGGTGCTTTTCTCAGATAATCAAAATGTTCACAAGATTCTACATTAAAGATTTGGAACTCTCTAAAACAGTATAAAAAAAAGAAAGAAAGAAAGAAAACATCCTAAAATACAGAAGCCGACCGGGTAAAGTAATAAACACGAATTGGGTTTGCAAAGTTCACTGGAACTTGGTTGCTGTCATGCACTCTCGGAGCAATCTTTTTGTTTATCATATTGGTAACCTGCACTTCACCTGAAAAGTTGCCGAAACTTCCTAACAAGACTGGGAAAGTATTGGCTGGCGAATTTGCCCTTCGAAATGCATTCCCATTCTACGAGCTGAGTTGAGTCCCAAAACTAAGTGTGTGGCATTCCAAATTTTTCATGTTAAGCTGCAATCATACAAGAGAGAATCTTAATGGAACCACAGTTGATGAATACAAAGAAAATGCAAGGTTCAAAATTCTAAATGATGAACGCTTTGTGCCTATTTATTTCTGTAGACATAAATAAGTGACAACATCTAAAATGCTTAGACAACCCTAGTTTTCTATTGGAGCTATCTTCAGTAGCTTCCTTTTTGCTAAAGTTTTCTGGATTAAACCAAGAACAAATAACAAAATACTCCCCCGTCCCCGCAAGCAGCGTTTATTCCAAGCACAATTACTTTGAACAATGCTAGTATAACATTAACACTATAATGGATAAAAGAATTGTCGATTTGCGAGGGCAGATATACCCTAGGCTTGTGCATTTCTCCTAGATACTGTTGATCAAAGATGAACAGACGTGTATAGAAGAGACAAATTTGTATGACGATATGATATGTTAAGATTAATTAAGAATTTTTAATCTATTTCAGTATCATAATAAGATCTTTAACCTTACCATGACTGCAACTCCTGTTTCACAGAATCTAGGAATTGAAATAAGCCTTACCAACTGTCCTTCTGGACCTGCAGTTTAAGTTGACATTGATCAACTATTGCTAAAATTAAATGACAATATATATTTCCTCCATGATAAGTTACGACGATATACCTTTTAAAATCCGA
The DNA here is from genome assembly GCA_948243855.1 of Flueggea neowawraea. Lineage (NCBI taxonomy): Eukaryota > Viridiplantae > Streptophyta > Magnoliopsida > Malpighiales > Phyllanthaceae > Flueggea > Flueggea neowawraea. Next base: position 11,339 of record CAODLS013818056.1, read on the forward strand.
GTTCCGTATTTATTTTGATTACCAACAAAATAAACATGGGGGCAGCTCTCGACCAGGAAAGGATCCCTATCAGTGAAAGGATAACACCCTGAAAAACACATGAATAACAGTGAAATATTTAATACTAACTCACATGGAGAAAAGGAAAGAAAAGAAACGAAAATGAATTTTTCCACACGTATGAGATTTCAATAAAATTAAAAAATTTCACAAATCAAGAGAGATTTAAGTGGCATGTGACAGTTTTTACCAAGTGTGTTAGGCGTTGTTGGCGCCAGATGCCTCCACTTCAACGTCCTTTCCATAAATTCAAGTTCATTCTCTGCTTCTGAACACTTCGAAAGATCATCAATATTTTGCCCAGAAGTCCCAAGAAATCTGCCAAGAAAGAGTAATTGCAATTTCCACGACAATTATTGCATATAATTTTGA
>CAODLS013818914.1:0-36225 GCA_948243855.1 Flueggea neowawraea
CCTGAGACCATATATTCTGAGAAACCCCTGCAAAACATTTATTGAAGTTCAAAACCAATTATCTCAATCTTAACTTGAATATTAACAGAAGGAGAAAACGGATAACTGATGCTGTTGATAGTATTTTTCTGATAACAATACGCATCCGCAGAATTCCAATAACATGTTTTTTCACTAGTAGAACAGCAATAAAAATTCTACAATGTTACGAAATGGCTAGTTACTTAAAGGGTTTCAAAACGATGAAACTAAAAGTTAGAACATTAAAGGGGTTAGAGATGCCGTTCTTCGGACATGAGGTACAACGATCCATCATGTAATAACCCATAGTGAGCTTTGCAGTGGCAGACTCGATGCTGGAGACACACCCAACTCTGATCTGACATGATTACCATTTCCTTCAAAATGTTTAGAGGGACAAAAGAACGGTAGGGTGCAGTTTTAACACGATATTCAATCATGAACTAAGGTAACATAATTGTTCCATTATTTAATCTAAAAGATATCGTCTTCTTCCTCATCCTCCTCACAGTGAGATGAGAATCAGTGACTGAGCTTTCAAAAAACACCAACTTTAATAAATTAATTACTTTAATTCAATGCAAAATCCAATGTTTGTACGACCAATCAAATCAGTTTTGATTTCTCGTTGACAACATTTGGATTTAATTTCAGCAAAAAAAGTTAATTTTATGCGAAACATTATCCACTTAAGATCAAAATATTGTTTCAGATGCAATGGGGACTTGAAAGTTCCAATCTTTCTCAAGCCCCGAGCAGAACCCATAATCCGAATTCCTCAAAGAACTACTACTTAAATAATACCCACAAGGGAATACGAAAGGGTATGCATAATCTCTGATTTTTGTTTTAAATTTTTCTAGGGAAACAAACAGAAAAGATAAGAAAATTAAGAAGTGTAGGTTGGTGTAGTACCGTTTAAGCTTGGCATAAGCTTGAGCTCGACGCTGCTGGATGTCAAGGAACTGACGAAGCAAAATAACGGTCTTCCTGTTGGGGTTGTCATCAACCTCCATTGATTCTTCCAGTGACACCTTCTTCTCGAAATCTTCCATATAAGCAATTTCCCTACTTTCTCTTGTTTATATTTAATATGGAAACAAGAGGCCCTCACGACCAGGACGACGATTGCCCGATTTGATAACTTGAAGGCTTTTGAGCAGAGAAGGATCAATGGTGCTCAGAGTGGAAATGCATTCTTTAAAAAATAAAATAAAAAAATAGAAAAAATTAGCAGAGAATGCAACATAAAGTTCCAATATTCCTATTTGCATTTGGCATGACGCCATTTTTCTAAAACAGTTGAATTAAATTAAAATTCGCAACGTTAAAATTGGGTAATTTAATTAGTAAATACTTATATATAAAATTAAAAAATATTAAATTTAAATTTTAAAAGTATTTAAATTTTTTATATTTATTATGGGAATGAATTTTCCTTTTTATAAAATTAATAATAAATAAAATTATGTGTGTGTGAATTTTTTTTAAAAAAATTAAAACTCGCAACATCGTTATTTTTATCCTAAAAATCTAACTCATTCTAATTACATTTTTTTTAGTTGATAGGTAGTATCCTTATGTCTTTTGAATTAAGGTATTTAATTTTATTAAAACATCTTCAATATACTTTTTAAAATTTAAAATTCTTTAATTTTAAAGAACCAACACAAAAAATAAAGTTTTAATATACTCTTTATATTTTATATTTAGATTAAATAGTAATTTTAACTCTCTAAATTTGAATAGTCAAATTCACTTTTTATCTTTTATATTATTAATGAGATTTAAGTTTTTTATGATATTTCTATCACTTTTTTATTTATTATTTATTTTTCTATTATTTTTATTCTACTTTTAAAAAATTATTTAATTTTGAAGAACACTATTAAAAATAATTTTTATTTTTACTTTTTATATTTAAATATTCTTTTTATTTATAAAAAACACCAAAAAATAAAAAAGTAGTATTAAAAATGCTCTTATTGTCTCAAATCAGCAACACTGTTTTGACCACTGAACCACAAACACTCGATCAAATTCTTACAAAATAGAACATTGTTAGAGGCGCGACGAGAGAGGACGACATGACTGCGAAAGGACGATGTGACGGCGAGAGGATGCGATGGGAGAGAGGCGCAATGGGAGAGGACGCGACAGAGAGAGGCGCGATAGGAGAGGACGACATGACGGCGAGAGGACAACGACAAAGGAGCGACAGAGACATGGCGCGCCAGAGGAGAGCGACAGACGAGAGGAGGACGAGCGTCGACGGAGAACAAGCAGAGAGGAGACGACGAAGACAGTCCCATCACGATGAAGGAGTGGGACAACGGAGGAGAGCCAGTAACGACAACAGAAGATGATGGAGAGGACGGCGGAGGAAGGAAAGAAGAGAGAGGAACAGTGCTAGGGTTTGGGAGGAGGAGAGAGAGAGATATAGGGGAAGAGGAGAGAGAACCTAAGGAGAGAAAATATAAAAAATAAATGAAAAATTAAAAATTTATATGAAATTAATATGATATTTTTAAAACTTAGTTTCAAACAAGTAATAATTTTAAAAACCAAACATAAAAAATTACATTTTTTTAGAACAGAAACATAGTGTATCATTTTTTTAAAAGAGAGGCCAAAAAATGGCATGCATCGTTATTAGCACTATAATTTGCTTTATAGAGGCCGTATGTTGTATAATTTGATGTGGCTACATAATTATTTTAAGGCTATTTTTTGACAGTATAAAAGGTATTTATGTTTTTATCTTTTTTGTTTTTCAACATTTGTTTTAATATGGGACGATTAAAAAAAAATTCTAAAAAATAATTTAAAGTTCTAAAATGTAATGGTATTCAAAAATCTACAAAATGGCTACCCTTTTTATGCAGTTTAAAAAATGCCTAATTTTGATTTTTTGATTACCTTTTGATTGAGCGTTAGAAGTTTAACCGCGTGCTGACTATGTGTTTGACCACGCACCAGAAAGTTTGACCACACGATAAAATGAGTACAAAAAAAGAACAATATGTTCTCATTTTTTTAGATATGAAAAAAAGTACAAAACGAGAACAAATTGTTTTCATTATTACAGATACAAAAAATGAGTACAAAACGAGAACGAATGAGAACAAACTAAGTATAAACGAGTACAAAACGAGATCAAAACGAGTACAAAACGAGATCAAATCGAGTACAAAATGTGAACAAACCGATTACAACGAATGAATGCACGTAAAAATGAATATTGATTGATCACTTTGACCACTAAAAAATGAGTATCAAACGAGTACATCACCAACAAATATTTACTAAAAGTGAGTACAAAGTAAATACATCACACAAATATTTTTAAATTTATTTGGTTAATTGAACAATATAAGTCATGTTCAGGAAGCAAATCCCATACAATATGTTTTGTCTGAGCACTTGCACTTAATATGCAGTCCATCTCTTCTTCAATTTCCTCCTTCAGGTGTGTTCTTCGATAGTTCCCATTAATAATAACAAGAGCCTTGGACAAAGACTGAGGAATTGAAGCTAAATCGTTGCACTAAAGAAGGTATTCAGTTAACATTTTCTTTAATGCTGTTCTTAATGATTCATTTGAAACATTGGCACCAGGATCGAATAGACGCTGCAATTTTTTCAGCTCCTTCATTCTGACTTTACTACTTTCACCAACTTACAAAATAGCCTTTGCAATCTCATTCTGCAATGACTTGACTTTGGAGAGAATTGATAAAATTCAGTCACAGAGGAACCAGTCCATCCCTATTTCAGTTTTAGTGATAACCCAGCTGTTTTGTGGTTTTGTAGCTGCTTTTTAAAGTTAACTCTTGAACCCTGAAAAAAAGAAACATGTATTTTACGCTTTCTGTTCTTTTTACGATCAAAACCCACACAGATCCACCGATTGTGCCTTCTCTCTCTCCAAACTTGTATCTTGTGACAAAGATGAGGGTGGTTAAGTCTCAGGTTTGGCAGCCTTGCAAGAAGAAGCACACTTAACTTTCGATCGGTCACTAGTGGACACAATCGGTGTTTTCAAAAAGTTAGGTTCAGAGAAACAATGGCGTCTAAAGGAGCAGATATGAGCGAGGAAGCGAGTGGGAGGAGAGAAAAGGGAGAGGAGAACGAGAGAAAAGCAGAGAGGGAGGCATAGAAGGAGAGAGAGGACAAACGGAGAGGGGGTTAATAATACCGATGGTCACAAAAGTTTTCGCATTGCTTAGGTTTAGTCACAAAAGAAAAAAAATGTTGCACATTAGTCACTATTGTTTATTTTTTGCTTCAAAAATGTTACTTTGGCAAAAAAACTCGACAGATTGGACAATTTGGACATATGCAAGTTACTGGATCGGTCAGTCAGTGGTTACTATATATTTTTTGGCTTCAAGAAGTTCACTTTGTCAAGAAAACTAGACAGGCTGGATACAGGAGGATCACCGGATCGATCAATCAGGTAGAGTCAAACCTTCATTAATTGCCACGCCGGCAAGAACATGTCCATAAGAATAGAAGTAACACGCTTACGTGACACTTTATGTCTAATCTGTCAAGTTTTTAGGCTAAAGTAACCTTCTTGAAACAAAAAATAAACAACAGTGACCACTGTGTAGCATTTTTTTCTTTTCTGAGTAAACCTGAGCAACGCGAAAACTTTTGTGACCACCGGTATTATTAACCCACAGAGAGGAGGTGAGAGAGGAGAGAAAAAGTGCGTGAGAAAACCGCTTATATATTTTGACATTTCAGAAATTTGAATCTCAATTTCAGTACTTTAGAATTTTTAGTACGCCAGAAGACACTAAAGAAAATGTAGTTGTAAAAGTAGACTCACAAGGTAATTGCCTCTTTTAATCTAGTATAGATATAGACTGTTATGCCAAAGTCAATAACCGCTTGGCTTAGTTGCAAAAAATCAGCACACCGTTCCACTGAACCAACGAAGCTCAATAGGCTTTTGACACAATTATAAATGCGATGGTTTATGACAAGGGAACAAGATGTTTGGTCTCTAGTCTAATTTAGCTCTATTGGATTTTAGTGTCACTTCTTTGGTGGAGACAGATGCATCTGGAAGTGGCATTAGGGATGTAATTCTATAACAAGAGTACCCTGTGGTATCCATCAATATTGTATTTTCTCGTCGACATCATGCTTTACCTGTTTATGAGAACAAGATAAATCCACTCTTTATAGTGAAGAAATGGCAACAGTATTTAGTTGGGAGATACTTCACCATGCCTATTTGAAACGAAAAATTAAAGAAACCTAGTCAATATAATTGACTCGTTAAATTGACGACCAATGATTACGAAATTTAGTATAAACTAAGTGTACATCCCTGCGCGATGCGCACTATTGTGATTAATTCTTTTTATAAATTTGTAGGTTTATATTTAAATTTATTAGTTTAGGCTAATTTATCACTTAAAGAATAATGAAAATGTAATCTAGCTGGGTGATGGCATTGCGGTCTGCACAATCACACAAAAATTGCAATCTTTAATTGTCTGAAACACCACAAAAAACATGGACATGTCTCTCAAGTTCCAAATATGAAAAATTGTTAAACATATTACGGAATTTCAAATGAGATCTTTCTTTTCGATCATGGTTTATGAAAGTCACGTAAAAATTGATCAGCTCCAGTTGTGGGAATGGTTTTTTACTATTGCTTTCCATAAACGTGTTGCAGTCATCTTAATCTTCCCAACGGTGCAACGAGGCCCAGAAGTAGCGATTCAATTAAAGGGGAAATAATGTCTAAGTCCCTGAGGTTTAGTGATATTAGAGAATAAGTCCCTGATATTTGATGCGACAACAGGTTAGTCCTTCGCGCGGATTTTAAAGTAACGATATCGACGGAAATTTGCATTTACTATCCTAGCCTTGTTTATATACTGAAACTTGAGCCAAATTCCTTTATTTGTTCATTTCTTTTCTCTCTCCTCTCTATCAACCTCTCTTCATTTGCCCCCTCTCAATTCGGTCTCTTCCTCTCTTTTTTCGTTTTATATCTGAAACCAAGAAGAGACCCAAATCCACAAACAAGAACCCCTCTCAAATCGAAACATCCTCTCAGAAATCATCAATCACAGCTAATTTGTTACTTTAATTGAATCGCTACTACTGGGCCTCGTTGGACCGTCGGCAGAAGATGAGAACGACTTCGCGGGTCAAGTTTGGGGCTCTCTATTTGGGTTTCGATGGGTTTCTCGGTGTGGGCTCGCACCACTATGAAGCACTTCACCGGCTCGCAGCAGTGAAGAAAGAGAGAGAGAAAGAGAGCAGTGACAGTGATGTGGGTCTTTAAGGGAAGTGAGGAGACAGGGCCACAAAGAATGAAGAGAACGATGATAGGTGGGTTGGGTTGGATTTTTTGCAGGGGTTTGGGTCATGGTGATCTAGTTGGGGAACAAGATGGCAATCTAGGAATGACTGCTTGCTGATGGGTGGTGTAGACTTGGTCGGGGACAACAACACAAGCATTTGATGAACTGTCTGGCAATTTTTCTTGAGTTTTATGATATACATAGTATAATTGTATGATGCAAATCTTGTATTCTTTATAATATGAATCCAAACAGTTGAAAATTGATTGAAAATAAACTCTCCCATTAATGTTTGGCTCGATAATAGCTGAAGTATTTTAGTGGATTTTTCATGTTCAATTCTCGTTTGTGAATGCCATTTGTACCTTTGTTTCCACACACACACACATATAGGCAATTCTAACACTTGTGTCAGTGTGTGAGCAATTTTTATGTGTACCAGTTATCTAGATTGAAATTGTAATCTCTTGCTCTACGACAGTACAAATCATGTTTGAAGAAAAAAATTGTTTGAGGAAAAATAATTTGAGGCCAGCAGTACGCTTGTACACATGATTACATGGATATGTATACAACTGTGCACGGCATATAAACATTATGTACACATATGGACACGATTGAACACGCATGTTTGTAACTTATGATTTGGTAATTCTCGTGATGTACCTCGTTCTCTGATTGTATTTATGAGAAATTTGTATGAAATGGCATTTCCAGAGCGGCCTACCCTTCTTGACAGAATGAACAGTTTTCTTCAAGTCTAAGCAACTTCCTTCAGTTTTTTTTTTAATCTCATGACAATGTTTGGGAGACAACTTCAAATGGGCAGGTTTTGACTAGACCCACATCGAAACTAGACTAATAAAAAATGATCCCTTGATATTTAAAACCTTGCTTCATCTATGTTAGAATCAACTGAGTGGGAGGAAGACATTTTAAAATGGTAAATTAGAAAAAAAAAGGAAATTAGGATTTATATGGCCTCACGAGGGTCTAATAATATAGATAATAATATAGATTTAGAGATATTTTTGCCATTAAAATTTCATTTAATGTGTGAGCCATACTATTACATCAACATCTACCTAACATATTGATGACAATGAATTAATGGAGGGATTTAAGTGTAACCAGATTTAAACTTCAATTATTTGTACGTCTTTCTCTAAAACCATGAGGACGAACATACTAATATAGTCTAAAGGACTTAGAAGTTATTTTCCTTTTTAGAACCCCTCAAATTCAATGAAAACAGAAAACCAATTTCCTCAATTTCTTAAAAACTTTTTTTTTCCTCACCTAAATAAATTTCAAGTAAACAACGCAAATAGAAAGAGTAAGAACCCATCTCAATTTGTTGCGCTGGTTTAGTCTCATTTCCTTCTTTCTCTCGTCTCTGCTCTCTCCATGTGTTAACTCTGCCTTTTCTACTGTGGCTTCTTCCTATGTGGTGTGTTAAAGGCATTGGTTTGGACTGATTCAAAAACCAGCTCCTTTTAACCATCTCTCTCTTGTAACGTTTTTATTAAAATTTAAAAATGGAAGTGCGGCAGCCTCCGGTTATGGATAAATGTAATTATAATAGAATAGTTAATTAATTAATACCACATAATAAACTATAATTAATTAAAACCAGCTCCTTTTAACCATCTCTCTTGTTCAAGACTGTTATCACTATAAAAATGTGCTATTTAATTTAGTAGATTTCGGGATAAAGTCTTTTTAAATAAAGTTTAATTATCTTTGAATAAATTTAAATTTTTTTTACCTATGAATTAAATGTAACATACGTTCACAAATTAGTTTCGCAAACTGTAGATAAGCTAAATACCAATTTTACAATTGGATAGTTGGCTCTATATGCAGTCATATTAGCAATAAGCTTATTTTAGTTGTCTTTATTTAAAATAAACCTATATGACGTAATATATGTAATAATTGTGTAATATATGAAAAATAGAGTATTTGTATTCGTATTAAAATATTTTTTCATAATGATTATAAACAGTTGTAATCTATACTTTCATATGTTTTTACTTGATCAAATCAAGTAATGTAATTGTTGGATTTTGTTGTAATTCATCCTCGAGTTGCGTATCTTGATTCTCAGCCAAATCACCCTATAACACAACCGGTATTCTTTTGAACCTATTTATTTTTTGATAAGTAAACAAATGAGTTGAAAATTTTGTTAAATACAAATAAATAGGTGCTCACTACGAATGGAGTTAGTGCAAAGTAAAACTGATTTAAAATTAAGCAAAATTGATCAATTCAAGCTTTTATCTGCGAAAGGTTACAACAAATAATGTTGCTTGATTGAACATGGAAAAATTTGTCAAAAATTTTCTCAAATAAGGTACGAACTCCTGTAGTTGCGTTTCAAACTAGCTTCTGTTCTGAAGGATACTAATAAAAGCAAAGATTAGCATAAAGACATTTGATTCAAGAAATAAATCAAGCTGGTGTTAGGACACCCATTCTTATGAAGTGATAGACTCATATCTCCAAGGAATAAAAAATATCTTTAATTCTCTACAATTCGGTTTCATTTTTTTGTCACACTTATGTTGAGTCAACAATTATAACTTCTCTACTTTTCATGTTATCTTTCCGTCCTTCATGTTTTTTCTTAAGCCGCTTATTTGGACAACAATGCATATAACATCTACAATTTTTTATATAAGAAGATATGTTACAACAAATATTTTTATGAACAATTTTTGTTATTGTAAATTTACGTACCTATATATTGGCAATAATCTTTAATTCTCCTTGCATCTTCTAGTGTCACAATATTGGATAGAATATTTTTTATTCCTAAACATATGATCTGCTAGATCCAATTTTCATAGTAATTGATTTCTAATAATTCTCTTATTTATTTTTAGGGAAAATGGCATCCACAAACAAGGAAGCCAAATACAAGACAATAGAGAGCTTGCAAATTGGAGGCAAACAATAGACTATGAGAGTTATAGTTTTACGTAAAGGTGAAGAAGAGTACTATCAAAAAGGCCAAAAATACATGAACTTGATTTTTATGGGTGAATAGGTAAATATTACAAACAACTATAATTGTCGATTTAATCTTGGAAAAAAAATAAAAATCTATGTTTTTGACCGGTGTCAAAAATTTCAGTCACAATATTTGGAGAAACAATCAGAAAATTCATTCATATATTGCACAAAGAAGGCAATACCTAATAACAGATACTCTTGTGAAAGCCAAATTCAGCAAAATGGAAAGCACGCATCCAACAAAGAAAATGACAATCCAAAATAACACATATATGATATCATGGAGTTGTTAATACCAATTTCCTTTGATATCTGTGTTGTTCTAGATTGTTATTTTTTTTGTTGGATGCACGTTTTCCATTTTGCTGAATTTGACTTTCACAAGGGCATCTGTTATGAGGTAGTTATCTTCTTTGTACAATATATGGATGAATTTTTTTGATTGATTCTCCAAATATTGTGGCTGAAATTTTTGACACTTGTCAATAACATAGATTTTTAATTTTTTTTCAAGATTAAATAGACAATTATAGTTATTTGTAATATTTACATGTTCATCCATCAAAATCAAGTTCATGTATTTTTGGCTTTTTTGAGAGTACTCTTCTTCATCTTTACTTAAAATCATAACTCTCATAGTCCATTGTTTGTCTCCAATTTGCAAGCTCTCTATTGTCTTGTATTTGTCTTCCTTGTTTGTGGATCCATTTTTTCTAAAAGGAATAAAGAGAATTATTAAAAATCAATTACTATGAAAATTGGATCTAGCAGATCATATGTTTAGGATTAGATAAGCATATATCAAAATAATAAAACGTTGTCGCATTCTAAGTAGTAATTAGTAGATGATCATGAGTTTGATATAAAGTCTTATTGAAAGAACCACTACGTATTTGGATGTTTAGCTAGCATTACTAATGAGCAATTATATATTTTTTAGCTCCTCATATAGTCTGCCTGTATTTAAAAATTTAAGGTACCTTTCGTTCTTATAAACAATTACAAAAAGAGATGGTTTTATCTTAAGCATTGAAGTTAATCTCTACTCAATAATCATATGAAGAAGAAGAAGAAATACCTTATGATGATAGTAAATAGTGCAAAGGGACCTAATCAATATTGCGGCTGACAGTAAATAGATTAAGTGTTTATTTGATTAAATATTGTGGGTGTACATATTTATATAGTTGATTGAAATATAGTATTCGTATCATAATATGCTTAATATACTATTAGTAATGTGCTCAAATTCTAATTCTCATTTTTTAATCCTAATCATAATTGGCTTCTAAATAGGAGAAGCACAATTAAATTGGAATTCTAGTTTTCATATCGGTAAACACAAAACCAATCCAAGTTAATTGTGGAGTTGTTTGTGGGATGTTGTTTGTTTGTGACAGACGACTACAAGGAAGCAAAGATGACAGCAGCAGCAACATCACCAATTCCTCTACAGTCGTGGACGACCATAAGAGTGCATGCACGACATGTTCACTTGTTTGTAATCGAGCAAAATAGAAATATACACAATATAGTGATTTTTCTTTAGGAAACGTAAAATTGATTTATCTTATGGAGTCGGAGTATGAATGCATAATTATTTTTCAAGTAGTTTTAGTAATTCTGTGTTATTAGAGTTTGATTACAATTAAACATCCATACAATTATGTCCGACTAAATTAGGAGAGTAAGTGTTGAATTAATATCTATTAGCCTTAAATATTCTTCAGTAGTTAGAACTCTATTTCGTAGTAAATTAAACATTACATAGATGGAGTCCAGTAATAGTGAAGGATCAGAGCTTTGAATTCAGAACAAACTCTATGTTAAAAACAAAATTCTAAGGGAAAATTTAACATTTATTCTAAATTAAAATTTAGAATTTAACTTTTGTTATGCACTAAATACATTTTGAAAAATAGAAAAACTTTTGAAATATCTTGCAAAAATACAAGATTTTTAATTGACCGAGAATTTGAGATATTTTTCCAAAAATCGCAATATTTTTGCGATAAATTGATTTTTCGCAAAAAAAGATAAATTCCAAGGAGAAAAATCTGATGTTTCAGAATGTATCCAGTGATTTCTAAATGTATCCGTATATATTCAAATGTCTCCAAATTACAATTTTTTATATAAAATTTGATTTAATAAATTTTTGATTTAATATTTTTTAAAATTAAATGCCTCCAAATTAAAATTTTTAATATAATTTTTATAATTTTTTCAATACTCTAAAATGTATCCAACTCTCAATTTTTTATAGTATCCAAATGTATCCAATTTTTAATTTTTACATAATTTTTTAGTCTCCTAATGTCACCGAATGTATCCATATGTCTCCACAAGTATTCAAAATACAGAATTCTGAATTTATAAAACTAAGTAAGCTCACTTATTTATTTTTTTACAAATTTATAAATGTATCCTAATGTTTCCGAATGTATCCATAATTCCATGTCCCCACAAGTATCCAAAATACGAAATTATGAATTTATAAAACTAAATTAAGCTCACTTATTTATTTTTTACAAATTTATAAATGTATCCAAATGTCTCCATAACTAATGACATCTACACAAAATAAACCAAACTTTTCAACAATAATAAAACAATTTTTCTAATTCTTTTTAAAACAAGGGAATTTTTATAAATTTAAGAAAAAAATAAAAAAGAGGACGCAGCTAGGGTTTGGAACCTGAGCCGCCACCCCCAATCTCTCACAAAACTCCTGTCGGCTCCCTAATCTCGCACCAACACTCCCGCTGCAACCCCTAATCTCGGGATTTCATAGGGACCAGAAGCTTCGAGGTCGTGACAGGCGTCGAGAAAGGATGAGAGAGAGCGTCGACAGTGATGAGGAGAGAACATACCGAGGAGAGAGAGCGATTGAGTGGCGCGCATAAGAAACAAAGAGAGAGACCGCAGACGATGGACGAAGAGGAAATGAGGCCGAGGGAGGGAGGGAGGGGGGGGGGAGAGAGAGAGAGAGAGAGAGAGAGAGAGAAAATAGGTGAGAAGCAGTGGATGGCAGTGGCAACGGAGGGTTTCAGGTTGCTAGGTTTAGGTTGTTAGGGTTTCAGGGATGAGATTAAGAGATGAGAGGTTGAGAGAGAAAAGAGAGTGTGAGAGAGGAGGAGAAAGAGAATGATGAGAGAGGGAAAAAATGACCAAATGAAATGAAAAATTGACTTTTATTTAATCAAATGTGGCATTTTTCAACTAAAGGTTGGAAATATGGTATCAGGATAATTGAACTTAAAAAATGTTAGTAGTATAGTAATTTAGAAATATTGTCTTATTTTTGTCAAAATCTAAAAGTTAATTTGGGTAATTGGCATAATTAACTCAAATTCTAATTCCAACAATGATCCACACTTAATCAAGTGTCGCCAACTTGCCAACTAGTTTAGGAGCATAGGATAAATGACGTTATCTATGGAGTGTAGTGGGAGAATCTATAAGGAATTAGTGTTTTTCCGGAGACTGATGTAGCTTCACTCATGAATTCCCATATTCCTATTTTCATAATTTTGAAAATCTATGTTCCTTTATTAAAATCACAAATCACTTTATTCAGATGCTCTTAATCACGAAGATTCAGTTTGTTGATATGTTTTTCTACTAGGTTGTAATTCTCTTTTAATGAACCCGATTATTTTCACAGATCATGAAATAAACATAATTATTTTTGCAGTCATGTCTTCCTCTCAGTTTGTGCTAAATATGTTAGAAGAAGAAGATGAAGAACTTGATGATAAAGCTACCTGGGCTGCTGTTGTGGCTGTTTGTCAAACACACGAACCAGCCAATGAATTATGATGCACGCCATGGTGGAAAATAACATATTCCTTTGAGAAGAGCAAGTTGAAATTGACTAAGCAATGAAGTTGCTTGCTCATCTTGTGTAGCTTGAGATGTATACTCATTATGGAAATAAAGATCATCACTACTAATAAAATTTGAGTAATATGAATCGTCATGCATCATCATTGAAGACAACAGAAAATCTATCATACTAGCACTGCAGACAAGAGAAACAAAGTGCATTTTAGTTTGCAGAAAGTGTTGTTGTTTTTGAACCTACTCTCAACTATGAAAGAAATGATCACATAGGTAAACAATAGCATCTGAATCCTAAACGTGGTCTTAAAAAAAATAAGATATGAATCCTAAAATGTTGTCCAAAATAACAAAGAAACTTAATTTTCAGTAATTACCATTTATGAAGCATGAATCCATTATAAGGCAAACCTTCAAAAAGATCAATCAATGATCTAACCACAATGATAGTAACCATATCTAATGTAGGATGATAATTTAAAATCTACCTACAACTATATTGATACTAGAAAATGATCATTTAAAATAAGATGGGCAAGTTAATGGTATAGTAGTAGATTCAACCAAATGAGGAACCAAGCAAAAAAAAGGAAAAATCTGTGTAGCTAATTACTTAGACCTTTTTCCCCCATGGAATTGATTAGCACATTCATACCAGTAGAAATAAGATAAACAATTTAATATTTTAGCAATAGATTCATAATAAGAGACTGATTCATAAAGACATATTTTCTTTTAATAAACCAGTGCAACTTAGATGACCAAACATAAATAAGATGATACAATCTCAAAGGTAGAAGAAATAAATTTGGAATTCAACCCTGCCGCCTACACTGATAAGAAAGTTCTATAAGAAATATAGAAAGATACATTCTTGATGAGCAACCAATTAAATAACCACAATTGCTACTACAACACAACAATCGGTTCTTGAAATCCACTTCTTTCACAATTCAGCAATTAAACATCAAACAAAACTACCCACCAAAATCAGAATTATAGATGATTCCAACAAAAGGGTACTAACAAATTAACTAAATCAGTTACAAAGTCAAATTCTTTGATGATCAAATTCTTCATAATCTAATATATAGAAACCACTCCCCAACTACACCAAATCACTTATAAAGAAACCAAAAAAATACAAATTGTCTCTAAACAACCATAAAAAAAAGGAAACAAGGTCAAGTTGATAAAGGGAGAAACAAAACTAAAGAACAAACCCAATCATCTAAGCCAGGCCCAAGTGAAATCCTGAAAGAATGGAGAATGAACTCACCTCTCTTTGGTTTACCAGGTCCTTGTTATTTTTTTTTGGCATAAATATATTCATTGTATTGCCAAAATAGATGTATACAATCCAGAACCTGAGGAAAGATCGTCCTCTGTACAAAAAACTCTATGTAGAGTCAAGTACCCAACCCTTTAATGAAGGAATGAAGCAATTAGTCATCTAGCAAAACAATCATTATAACCCAAAAGATCCAAATATATTGTCTAGTGACAATAGAAACTTATCTCTGACTGTACCAAAATCCTACTCATAATTCTATTAGTCATATACCAGGTCCTTGTTATTGCTAAAAAATTACATTTGTTTTTAAAAATTGCACTAACTGTGACTTATTAAAACTCAAACCACAGGCAAAGGTCACTAACTCAGAACTAATGTCTTTCAAAAAGCAGAGTTTGGAAAGGTTTTCTAAGGAGACTAACCAATACTTGTTTTTTGATAATCATGATCACCATGACAACAGTAAGAACATCTAAAAAATTGAAAAGAAATGAAAATAAATCAGTAAATTCAGAGAATAAGAGATATATCTTGGAGAGGTTTTCTGATGAGGAGATGAAAAATTAATCTACCGCAATATATCGAACACCAAGCAATCATGTTCCCATTTCACATTTTCAAAATTTCAGCTTCTTTGTGGTTCTTCATCCACGAAATGTACAAAGCAGATGAAAAAGGCAAGAAAACAATCCGGCAACAATAGACAGCAAAAAAAAATATTATCAGAGAACCATTTGTGGCTCATCTATATCTGGAGCAAGTGTTCACTCTACATATATTTTAAAACAAGAAGCATGGCATAAGGTTGTTGTTGGAGACATGGTTTTCAGAATTGGTTCTTCATATTAAAGAAAGATGGTAGATAGAGAGACTGTTGGGACGCTTTTAATAAATGATTGAAATGTCATCTTCGGTGCATGGTGGATGATCTTCCAAAGAGCTAATGCACTTGGCTTCCATTGGTAGAATTCTTGGTGAATGTGTGTTATAAGCAACACATAAAGCCTGATGAGGGTTGTTGGAGAATTTTTCCGGAGATTCCTTGGTTGAGTTTGGAGAGCGGAAGCGAGTTGAAGTGAAGAGAAAAAATAACACCGCAATTTAGAGTGGTTCGGCCAACCATGTCTACGTCCACTACCTAAGTCTCACTTAGGATTTTCACTATATCGATGATTGATTATGGCTCAATCCAACAAATCCATACAATGTTATTTTCTCTAGGTTCACAAGAAACCTTACCCCACTCTCAAAATGTATACAAAGAAAATGAAAGCTCTATGCTAGGAGTATATGTGTTTGATTGATGCTCTTGATCTTCTCTCTAGCTTGAATTTGGTGTTTTGGGGTTGATGGAATGATGAAAATGTTTGGGACTTCAATTCATATGATCATCTATGTTTACCTGCCTTTATTTGATGTATTTATAGCTTTTCTAAGCCATATGACCATTGGCGAAGAGAATATAGCCGTTGGAGTGCATTTAATGATGTCTGATGCTATCTATTCCATTCTCGCATACGTCATTTTATCCTCACGTACGTCACCTGCAAATTCTCCAGCTTACGTACGTGTGTTGTTCATCTCACGTACGTTGATCAAGCTCCAACATGATTCACACATATCAAAGTTTATCTTGCATACGTTAGATGTGTCTCACGTACGTTAGTATATTCTCGCGTACGTGAGTTTGCTCTTTTCATCATTCAATTTGCTTCTGTTTTGAGTCATGGCCTCTCTCACATACTTGAACTTAATTCTTGCGTACGTGAAGCACCTGCAGTGGCTTGCTTTTTTTAACTCCGAGCTTTCCAACTTGTTTCTTTTCAAGTCAAATATTTTGCTTATCTTCAAAACATAAAAAGCAAATTAATGTTGATCGCCCTTGATCCAACAATCTCCCCCTTTTTGTTGATGACAAAACTTTGAAGAATTTAAAGCACTACATGAAAGGCAATGAATTTGATCAAGGATTTCATCCTTGTCAAAAGGTTAGGATCATAAACAATGTGTGATCATGTTGAAATTTTCACTCCCCCTATCAAATAATTCATGCATAAAATAAGTCTTTTTGGTTTTAACTCCGCCTTTAAAAACCAATTTGTGCATTATTTAAAATATTTTGAAAACATCATTTCTCCCCCCATTAAAAATGATTGATGCATAATTTTTAAAACTTCTTTTGTCCCCTATTTAAATCAAATAAAATATCAATTAATCAACAAATGAAGAGAATTGAAAATTTTGGAATGATAGTACTGAAATTGGTGCCTCTAATGATATATGATCTTTGCTCCAAGGATGTTAAGCCTTCTTGAATTGAGTCCTCGCTCTGATACCACTTGTTGGAGAATTTTCGGTATATGCTTTGGTTGAGTTTGGAGAACGAAAGCGAGTTGAAGTGAGAGAGAAAACAACACCAAGATTTAGAATGATTTGGCGAACCATGCCTACGTCCACTACCCAAGTCTCACTTAGGATTTCCACTATATCGATGATTGATTTCAGCTCAATCAAACAAAGCCATACAATGTTGTTTTCTCTAGGTTCACAATAAGCCTTCCCCCACTCTCAAAATGTATACAAAGAAAATGAAAGCTCTATACTAGAAGTACATGTGTTTGATTGATGCTCTTGATCTTCTCTCTAGCTTGAATTTGGTGTTTTGGGGTTGATGGAATGGTGAGAATGTTTGGGACTTCAATCCATATGATCATCCATTTTTTTGCCTTTCTTTGATGTATTTATAGCTTTTCTAAGCCATATGACCGTTGGCGAAGAGAATATAGCAGTTGGAGTGCATTTAATGTTGTTTGCTGCTATTTGTGTCATTCTCGCGTACGTCACTTTATCCTCACGTATGTCACCTGCAAATTCTCTAGCTTACGTACGTGTGTTGTTCATCTCATGTACGTTGATCAAGCTCGAACATGAGTCACGCACGTCAAAGCTTATCTTGCTTACATTAGATGTGTCTCACGTACGTTAGTATATTCTCGCGTACGTGAGTTTTTTATTTTCATCATTCAATTTTATTTTGTCTTGAGTCACGACCTCTCTCACGCACTTGAACTTAATTCTTGAGTACATGAAGCACCTGCAGTGGCTTGTTTCGCAACTCCAAGCTTTCTACCTTGTTTCTCTTCAAGTCAAACGTTTTGCTTATCATCAAAACATAAAAAACAAATTAATGTTGATCACTATTGGTCCAACAACCAACCTAGGCCACCACCTCCTTTCCAATAACACCAACCCCAACCAGCACCTCTACAACAAATTCATGGCACAAAGCCACCCTTGGAAGAGAACGTAATACATGAGTAAAACTGATGCCAAAATTGATCAAATTGTCCAAACTCAACAAGCAACCTTCCAAAATCATGAGAGGCAAGTTGGGCAACTAGCCAATGCTATTTCAAATAGAGAAAAGGAGAAATTACCAAGTACATCCCAAGTTAACCCAAAAGAGTGTGTAATGGCAATTATTTTGAGAAACGAAAAAGAGCTTAAAAAGCCAATTGTGGGGGAGATGCCTACTAAAGACAATTGGAAAGAGTGTGGTGGAAGAGCCCAAGCATGCCATAGAGACTAAAGAGGAAAAAGCACAAAAGGAAGAGCTTCCTTCCAACCAAATGAACGAGGTCAAGCCATATGTGCCCCTATTCCATTCCCTTATCAGTTGAAAGGTTATACCCAAGTTAAAGATTTTGAGAAGTTTCTTGAGATGTTTAAGAAATTAGAGTTGAGCATTCCCTTCATTGAAGCTATTGCACACATGCCTCATTACGCCAAATTCCTAAAAGAGCTTGTGGCTAGCAAAAATAAATTGGAGGAGTATGTGACAATGGCTCTAACCAAAACGTGTAGTGTGTTATTGTAAAACAAGCTTCCTCCCTTCCACCAAAGCTTAAAGACCCGGAGAGCTTCACAATTTTATGCATAATTGGTAATATGACTATCAAGAACTCCTTTTATGACTTAGGAGCCTCGGTCAATCTCATTTCGTCCGCTTTATTCAACAAGATTGGGCTAGGAAAGCTTACACCAACTACTATTTCACTCCAACTTGCTAATCATTCAATCAAATATCCATTGGGAGTTGTGAAAAAACGCTTTGGTAAAGGTTGGTAAGTTCTATTTTCCCGCCGATTTCTATGTGCTTGAGGTAGATAGTTCTATTAGCCTCCCCATTATTTTTGGTAAACCATTTTTAGCTGCAGGGAAAGCTCTCATAGATATAAGTAATGGTAAACTAACTTTTAAGCTCAGAAGTGAGACACAAGATTTTCATGTTTTTAGTGATCTAAAGATGTCTTCATTACATAGTTGTGATAAGAATGCTAGGAATGTGGAGTCTTGTTGCATGTTGTCCATAAGTCACACACCAACACCTTCGGGTGAATGGGAGAAAAAGGGAGAACCTAATGAAAAACCAATAGAGTTCCAAAAGAGCAAAAACAAGAGAGTACACCAAAGCAAAGAGAACTAATAATTTGGAAAATGGTTTGGTTCTAAATGATAAAATCAAGAAATAATGTGATGAAATTGCTTTTAAAGGTGAGTTCTTTGAAGGTGAACGAGTTTAGTATTTTTTTGTGTGGTCCGTTTTCTATTTCAAAAATTCATGATGTGGTGTCATTGACATTTGGCTTAATAATCACAAACCAATCATTGTCAATGGAAAGAGGTTGAGACCATACAATAAGTGCACTACAAGGTCTATTTGGCATCTCAAATAGCTCCAACATCACCGTTCGAAATGACGTTAAACTACTTTCCGTTCGCAATGATGTTAAACTATGTGTATCCTTTACTTTTTGCATTTATCTTTTATGTTTGCATTGAATAAACGCAAATAGGAGGGAGATTTATGTCTTTATGCTTATATACTTATGTTTACTAACCTCTTTTGTCTCATGCCTAATGTGGAGTCGTGCATTCAAGGAACAGACAAAGCAATAGTGAGTAAGCGATAATTCGATAAGCTTTCTTAGCCCTATCCTTTTACTTTATGCTTTATGATGTATATTTAAATTTTCCTCATGTTACTCATGCTTGCTTAGTTTGATCAGGATTTATATTTTGGAACATTGAAGACAATGTTCATACTAAGTGTGGGGAGGGGCTATTGATTGCTTCTTTGGGCTAACTATGTTTATATGTTTTATTTTGCTCATTTTTATAAAAAATGCTTGAATTTTTTTCTTGAATTTGTTTACAATGCATAAAATTTGAAAAGAATGAGTTTGAATTGAATTGGTTTGAGGATTTTTGCACTTTGTTAGTATGCTTTTAACTTGATTAATTGAGGAATGTATGCTATTTGAGGAATTTTGTTTGTTATTTGGCATTTTTTTAGGAGGCATAGTTAGGAGTTCTTTTATCAACCTCATTAACCTATTAGTGGTGGCATATAAAAGGCTTTCAAACTAGTTGCTAAATGATTATGCATGAAATGTTAAATTTTGAATAAGTTTGGTATTATTAAAAGGTTAAGTTCTTAAATTGAATGCTTGAATATTGATGCTTCACTTTTGAGGGTGAACCTAAACAAGGAGAAGTGTTTATGGCCCTAACTTCGAGGTGGAAATGATAAGTACCCTCGTTGAAATCAAATAAATGGAAACATAGGGACCCTTAATTCACTCACTTGTTTGTAGCACCCAAAATGATAGCGAATGCAATAAAAAGGAATTATAATGAAAGAAATTGGAAACAAAGCACTAATGTGTAAAGGAATGAATGAAAATGACAAGCTTGTTCTACAAATTAAAGAATTATGTGTTTTAACCTTAGCAAAGAGGGAGATTAGCTTTGGAGATGCCAATAGGTTAAGGAATTTGATTTTTGTAAACTCTTGAAAAAAGTCCCTTTTCAATGTCAATGTTTGATGCATGTGACTGAAAAATAGCATATTATTCCTCTCTTAATCATTTTACTCGCATACTTGCATATTATAAGATTTCTCTTGCCTCTTTGATTTGAATTGTATTATTTTCTCAAAATTAGAATTGGTTTGCTTGGGGACAAGCAAACAAGTAAGTGTGGGGGAATTTGATGATGCTAAAATTGCATTCAACATTAAGCAAATATTTCTAGCATTTTTACCATACAATTAAGCATTTACTATTGAATTCATACATTTCTTGTAATTTGTAAGTTGGATTTGATTTGTGTGAATTTGGATTGAAAAATGATGGAAAAGGCATAAGGATTGAATGATTCAAAAGTGCAAAGGAGTGAAAGAATGAGAGAAAGGTAGCCAAAAGGTGTCCAAGCCGAACTCACCAAGCCATGCACAAGCTTAAGGAACCAATGGCCAATCACGGTCATGAGTGTGATCGTGATTGAGGCCATGAACACCACAAGAAAACCAACTAGATTTGGCTCACGGTCATGAGCTAGACCGTGAGTCAAACCATAATGCTCTCACAGTCATGAACAATGACCGTGATGAGGGTGCGATCAAAGAAAGCAAGAGTCCAACCCTTCCAGAAGCCAATCACAGTCATGAGTTTGACCGTGATGCTCTCACGGTTATGGCTCAATACCGTGATGGAAGAATAAATCTAGCAGTGAATTAATCATGGTCACTAAGTCATGGCCGTTAGGCTGCCACGAAGGCCATTCTGGAGAGAGAAAATAGTGGCGGAAGAAGCCAATCAAGTAGGGACCAAGACAACTTGAAAGGGCATTTTTGTCAAGAATTATTGTAGGATTTTGTGGTCACATATGGGCTATAAATACTCCTTATATTTGCCTTTTTTAGATCATTCTCTACACACCCAAAAACGTTCCTTTTATCTTTCAATTTTTAGAATTAGTTTTTAGGTTTTGTGTAAGAACAAAAGGAAAAACTTGAAGTTGGGAATCTCTTTAAGGAGACTTGAAGAGGCTTTTCTACATCAACCATTCCTCTTATTCTTCACATTTGTGCTTAGTTACTGTGTTTTATTTTAGCTTTTATGATTTTATTTTGTTTCCTTTAATTATGGTAGTTTAGATCTCTTGTTATGACTTAGAGATGTAAGCTATTGATGAATACTTTCTATTTAATGAATGTGTATTGTTCATGTGCCTTAAATTCCATATTTGAAATAAATTTTTAATGGGTATTGTGTTTATGTTCTCTTTTTGAATGATTATTCATGGATTTGATTTAATGGCTTGTTATGCTTGACTATGATTATGATTGGCCGCCATAATTGTAGTTTAGGTAAGTCTAGTTGAAGATTCGAGAGATGAAAGTTAGGTGAGGCTCACAAGCATTAAACTTGTGTAGTTTAGGATAGAGATATTGCTTGCCCATAAGGTGTTCGATAAAATTCCTTAATGGCTTAGTGAACCTAGTTTAGCTAATTGAGGTCGAGATGACCCTTTTAGTAAATATAAGTATGGCATAAATGACCTTAAGAGAGGCTTTAGGCTAGCTCGGTGGAGAGAACACTCATTCCCAAAATCTCATTCATTAATGTAGCAAGTAGGATTCTTTAGTTGAAATCTCAAAAGTCCTAATGCTTTATTAGTTATTGTTTACTCCTTTTGTCCATTGCTTGTTTTATTAATCTCGTCTTTTAATCTAAATTTCCAAAAACCCAATTATGTTATTTATTACTTTTATTTTACGAATTGATCACCATTAGTACTCGTTCCATTGGGTTTGATATCTCTTGGAATACTTTTAGGTAAAACTACATCGATTGTTGTACGCTTGCGAGAACCAAATCACCTTCCAAATAGCTTCATCTAATAAAAGTAAAAATTCTAGCACATAAAGTTAAAAACTATTGTGCTTCCGCTGAAGAGATCAATAAACAAGTGGATAAAGTCCACCATATAAAGCCAGAATGAGTTCCATGATCATAAAAGGAGTCCTCTTGACGAACTCAGACGCCAGTATCATAAATTCCCTCAATTTCCAGTAATTTACATAATACCCAATTACTAAAATTTCATCTTAAGTAGATTCAGATGTTGCACATATTTTTGGACACAGGAACAAAAACGGAGAAGTTTCTCAAAGCCAACATCAGATATGACAATATAGTTCAGTTAAGAACACCTAATGGTGAACCAAGCTTGCTTATGTAGCAATAAGGTAAAGGAAGAATAAGAAGAAAGCAGAAACAACTAAGCAATCCTAAAATGGTTTCTTAGTTTGAAATGAAAATTAGAACTTCAAATAAACCATGTATAATTAGCACAATAATTTTTATTTCTTCACTGAGAATAATTGAAGAAATATTACTAATTTTTATTGGACATCTAAAATATTGCATGCTCCAATTTCTCAAAAAGAAAAATTAAGTCTTATTTTGCTTTCAATGCTCTTCTTTTTACCAGTCAACAAGATAATTTGACATTTGTAGGCACATATATCTTATTAACCATTTGTTTGTTTGTTGTATGCTTATGTTATGTTATCATTGATGTATCATCATTGTCTTCTAACATTTTGCTTCTGTTATTGCAATACCTTTGTTTTATGGACATTGCATCAATAGAAAATTCAACCATAAATACAAATCCAAATACGAATACGGTTGAGAAGCCTATTAATACAAATGAGATAATCGTGGAAGAATTATTCAAGAATCCTTATGAAAAGAAAAAGAGGAAGAGGAAATCAAAAGTTTGGTATGAGTTTAAGGAAATTACATTGTCAGATGGTATTAAGAATGAAAAATGCATCTATTGCAAATAAAGACTTGTGTTTAATAAGAGCGGACCAACGACCAAATTCAACAGACATTTGCAATCATGTACTACCAGACTAATTACTTTGAAAGGGCAAAATCAACTTACTATTACCCACCTTACAACCCATACAGAAACTATTGGCGCAATTGAAAATTTCAAGTATGATTATGCAAATCTTCAAGAGATAATTTCTCATATGATTATGGTTATGGATTTGCACTTTTCTTTAGTTGAACATGATATGTTTAACTTGGTCATGAGAACTGCTACTCCTTATTATGAAAGAATTAGTAGAACAACGGTGGAAAAAGATTGTGTTTCTTCATATGAAAATTGAAAAGAAGAAAATAAAATCAATGTTGAAGAGTGCGAATAGGGTTAGTGTCACCATAGATTTATGGAGATCTTATCAGAATGTCCAATACATGGTTGTTACTTGTCA
Organism: Flueggea neowawraea; assembly: GCA_948243855.1. Lineage (NCBI taxonomy): Eukaryota > Viridiplantae > Streptophyta > Magnoliopsida > Malpighiales > Phyllanthaceae > Flueggea > Flueggea neowawraea. Next base: position 23,654 of record CAODLS013818914.1, read on the forward strand.
TTTTATTGATGGAAATTTTTCATTGAACATACATATATTGAACTTTTTTGATATCCCTCCTCCACACACGGGCATTGTCATTTTTGATGCATTGAAAAAATATTTTGTTGAATGGGGAATTGAGAACAAGGTGTGGACAATTACTGTATATAATGCTTCATATAATGATGTTGCTCTTGAGAACTTTCAAGCATACTTGAAACTAATCAATCCTTTAGATGGCAAGTTTTTTCATGTTAGATGATGCGCTCATATTTTAAATATTTTAGTGCAATGTGATTTGAGTGAAATTAGTGACATTATTCATAATATTCGTGAAAGTGTGAAATACATTAGGAAGTATGCTTCTCGATTGCATACATTTAGTGAGATTGCTAAATAGTTGAAATTATCCAAAAAAAAAGCTGTTTTAAATTGTGGAACTAGGTGAAATTCTACCTATGTGATGTTACTTGTTGCTTTGTAGTATAAGGATGTTTTTCCTCGGTATAAACAACAAGATGACTATTACAATTTCTTGCCTTCAGACAATGACTGGAAAAAAGCTCAAGTTGTATGCTTCTTCCTTCGAAACTATGATAAAGTCACTAATATGATTTCAGGTAGTGAGTGTCCAAGTGCGAATATATTTCTATATGAACTTTTTACTATGAAGAAAGGGTTGGATAATGCATGGAATAGTTCTAAGGATTTTATAAGGGAGATGATGAAAAAGATAAAAGAAAAATTCGACGAGTATTGGGGAGGTAACAACTTGTTGGTTGCTATTGCTTCAGTTATAGATGCTAGATTTAAAATGAAGTTGATTAAATATACTTTCAAGGAACTATACCCTTCTTTTGAGGCATCAGATCATGAGGAAGAAGTTCGTAATATTTTATATAAATTGTATGAAGAGTATAAATCAAACATTTCTGGAAAGCAAGTTGGAGATAATAACTATACAGTTGTTGTTCCTAGTTCTGACTCTATTGATTTTGACTACTCAGGCTATTACAATTACATAACAAGTGTTGATTGTGTTGAAATAACAAAATCAAAGTTGGAATTGTATTTGGAAGATGTTGTTATTATTCATAACTCTGTAGTTGATCCTCCATTTGATGTATTGTCATGGTGGAAAGAAAATAGGAATAAGTATCATATTTTTTCACAGATGGTTTGTGACATTTTCTATATTCCTATTACTTCGATGGCTTCATAATGCACTTTAGTGCTAGCAAAAGAGTCATCTCTAGGTACTGATACTGTTCAAATGTTAACATACAGAGCGAATTGGATTGTATCACGTTATGGTATCAACAAAAAAAAGTAAGTATACGTAAAATTTCTGTAATGTCTATTGTTTTTATTACTACTTTATCAATTTTTAAAGTTTATGATTTTGTTCTGTACGGTAAAGGCAAGGAAGAGGAGGTTCATGGTTGAATTTGCACTTTCTTAAATCTATTCGTAGATGGGTAAGACTAAACTAAATAAAATTTTTATTGTTTAAATTTGTTTATGTTTTTTAATTTCTTATATTTGAATTTGATAGACTGACATTTTAGGAGGCGATCACAAATAAAAAAATGTGAATTCATGGAAGACCAATAGCTGCTTGTTTAGTTAGTTGTATTATTGTATCAAGATTTATATTATGAGATTGTGGTTTGTATAATTTTGCATGTTGATGTTGTTTGGTTGTCTTTAGAGTATCCTTAATTAATTGGAGACTAGACAAATTTTATCATTTGTAAATTTTTAACGAGCTCGAGCTCGATTAGAGTTTAGACAAAAAAAGTTCGAGCTTTGTTCTTTATTGAGCTCATACGAGCTGATGTCAAACGGGCTTCGAGTCGAGCTCGAGTAGTACTAGTAAACGATTTGAGCTGGGCTTAAGTCGAGCTTTTAATCGAGTCGAGCTCAAACGATCACTAAATGAGCTTTTCGCGAGCCGAGGTCGAGCAGTTCACGAGCTTTTCTATACCATTTCGAGCCGAGCTCAAGCTTGAGCTTAATAAATTAAGAGTTGAGCCGAGCATGAACACCTCAAAGCTCGGCTCAGCTCGATTACAACCCTATTTATATCCAATTAAGCAAGTCAAAAAATTCAGATAGGAATAAGATCAATATGACAGACATTTCGCCACGAATAAACAAAATTGTAGGCAAAAATATCCCATAAGGTAGGAAAATGACATTTATCCACGATTTGAGAAATCGTAGACAAAAGAAAAGATTACCTACGAAAATAAATCGTAGCGAATAACAACAATTCTCTACGATTACGTTTCATAGACAAAATCTATCATTCCCTACGATTTTTTTTTTGTAGGGAGTATGTTCATTTCTCTATGATTTGCAACAACCAATCACGTATTTGGGCGGTTTTATCTACGATAAAAAGAGTAGGGAAATGTTCAATCTTTCTCCACGAAGTGGAAAAACGTGTGCAATAACATTTACTTACTTAGAATTCTCTACATTTTGTCCTACATTTTCTTTTCGTAGCAAATATGCATTGTTTATGAAAATGATACATGTGCCAACGATTTTCCTGCTTAGAGAAAAGGAAAATTTCTTGTAGTGTTTTGAGAGAAAGTAGAAATGATAAAATCATAAAACAACGTGAATTTGATGTGCTTCAGTTAATTTAACAAACCGCATCTTTGTAGGTATGCACTCGATTGATTATTATTTTTTGAATCATTGAAATGTGAAAATTAGGTCATACTAATTATTGTAACAAGCTTTGGTGTCACAAAACAAAAACCTCTAGCTGAAAATTGTTTTTGTGAAATTTTATTTGGAACTAGAAACCATTCAAACCAATCATGAGAGGTCTCATACTATGGACAAATAACAACTACACTAGAATTAAGGTAGATATGGATGCTTTATAAATCGGGTACAAGTGGAAAGCAAAGTGATCATTCACAATATAAAGAAGAAAAAAGGAAGTAATGATGTATCTATAAGTGCCATTCTCATCCTTTCAAATTAATTTATATTTTCTCAATGAATTAGTGGCAATCATGGATTCATTTAGTATGGAAAGTTTTCTTTTTTTCAAGTTAATAAGAAAAATTAAAAGTCTTAAATTATTGTCAAATGGGATGTGAAAGTTTTTCTTTTAATTGCTTGTAATAAAACTAAAGACAATTTTTATCTATAGAATATGACTCAATTGATTAGTAAAGTGATACAAGAAGAATTTTGTCTATTAAAAACAGTTATTTGAATTTTAGATAGGTGAAGAAGTTGTTGCCCACTATTTACAAATAAAAAAACTTAAGAAAAATATCTTTCATTTTATGATTCAATTAGGGGCGAAGCCGAAAATTCCTTGGCGTGGGGGCGGAGTGTTGGTGGGGGGAGAGGGACGGAGTTGCAGATTGGAGTGGGTAACGGAGTTGTAGATTGGGTGGGGGTATAGGGGTATCAAACGTAATTTTCTTAAATTAAATTTATTTGTGATAAAAGAAGTCGCCACCGTAATTAATAGCTTGTTATTTAAAAGTCGATAGCAGTTTATCTGTTTATGTTAATTTTATTTTGGTAATTTTGATATTTTAATTTAATTTTTATTCTTCTTTTCTCTTTTTTTCCCTTCAAATGTGAGAATTTATATAGAACCTATAGAGAAATTGAAAATTCTTATTTTCCTTATTTTCTATTTTCATTTTTATTAATGTGTAAAAAGTCGACGGTAAACAACTGATATTTCTTTTCCTTTATTTTTCATCCGATTCTATTTAAATAAAAAACTGAATGAGGGTATAAAAGCTAAATATACAAAAACAAAAAGGCATCACTGAATCTCAATTATATTGTTTTTGTTCAAAATTTTATAGGGAAAAAATGCCTGTACAATATGTTTCTGTCTGTACAGCCTTTAACAAGGTTTATTATATTTTTTTATTATATTTTATCTTTATATTTTTTTATCTTTTATTTCAAAGTGGCGTTGGGAGGACATGCCTTTCGTATAAAGTGTAACAGAAAACTTACATATATTAAAGAAAATAAATAATTAAAAATAAATGATTAAACACCAATAATTGTGAGCCGTGGCTCTACAAAATAAAGGAAAGAAAAAGATTGATGGCATTAGCTTATTCGGTAAAGTTAAGGCTATGAAAATAATTTTTTATTTTTTATTTTCTGTTTTCAGTTTTATTTCTATTTTTAAAAATTGAAAATATTTTAAAAATATATTCATTTCTGAAAACAACATTTGGCCAGTTAAAATATGAGATTATTACCAAAGAGATTATTTTTGGCTTGAACAAATTTTTTATTTTTTTATTTTTATTTTTTAATTTTTTAAAAAATAATAAAAAATTTTCTAAACTAAACAAGATTCTATTTTTATATATATATACACACACACACAACTGGCTATCTGACAAATAATTGTACAATGTTTTCATTTTTAGTTATCATTTCATAACAAAGATATTTAATGGGTCAATAATCTCTCGATCTGTGAGATTTGGTAAAATCTTCGATTGCATCCCTACCTTTTTAAAAAACCTACTATAAAGTCCCTAGGTTTCTCTATCTGTGCTCCTATAATGTGGTTTCCAAAATTGACTCGAGAAATCTCACCTTTTTGTTTTGAAGTGAGGGTTTCTTCCTTCCAGATTTCGAAGTAAAGAGGACGAAGACGTGTTTTGAAATGGAGAGGGATGAAAAGAAGAATCGAAAGTTTAAAGTTTGCTATTTATTGATCTTGGTCGAACTCGATTTCATTTTTCAAGATCCCAGTGATCGCTCAATTTCTAGGTTTTGCTTCAATTTCTTGTTTCAAGTTGTTGTTCTTTTATTCAGATACTTTAAGTTGTGCTAGTTTTGATGAGTGTTAATATACTCTCGATTTGTTCTACTTAACTTAAGCAATGATTTTCAACTTCTATTTCAAACAGTGTTTTTTTATTTCGAACTGTGATTTTCAAGTTGTATCTATTTCAAGTAGAGTAATACAAGTGTAGACTATGCTTGATTTTGAATCTAGTTTTAGGTTGTTGTTTTTGTTGATAATTAATAGATTCACTAAATTAGTTTATTTTTCTTCTTCAATCTAATTACGGTTTTGTTGTGCTTTCTTGACAATTCAAAGATGGACATCATTGCCTTGAAAGAATTTTAGCTGGAATACGTAACACGTCAGTCAAATTGATGATTTTTTCGTTCGGACCAACGGAGTGAAACTTTAGGGACCATATAGGAGTTTTTGTAAAGGAAAGGAGTCAATGAAATATTTAACCATATCTCAGGGTTCACAGGATAATTGATCCACATTTAATTAAGTGGCGTTCGTCTATAATTATTAGATTATGAATTTTCTATGTCATTTCCATACTAATTATTATGTTTAGATTTAGTAATTTGAAAACAATATATTAACATGATAAAAAAATTAAAAGTTTGGGAGAATTATTATTTTGTCCTTGTAATATAGTGCAATAGCCGTTTTCATCTCCCAGTTTTGAAAAGCCTCCTATTTCATCCCTACTGTTTCTTAAAACTAACAAGACACGTCAGCATCGCTGACATGGCTTGTGGGACATATGTCAGGTGGCTAAAAAGACGATTTTGCCTTTTTGTAAATTTATTTTTTCAAAAAAAATTATCCTCTAAAAGATATCAAACATCTTCAACATCCATCTGGTGGCGATGAGACCCTTATACAGAACTGGAAAATCTTTTGTCATTTTATTTGATGTATTTGGTGTTGAATTGTCGTTTTACTTAGTACAATGCTTTGTTATGAATGAATGCATATTAGCCTTTTTTAGTCCCTGTGTTTTTTGTATCGTAGTGCGAACACATCCTACTTTAATGTATAGTCATTGTCACTAGTTAGTAGCAATCTAGAAATTAAGTAAAAATAAATACACAAAGTCCAAAATTAACTTGAATCCAATAAGGCCCCATTTAGTACAAAATAATGCATAGAAAAGGTAAAGTTGTTGTCCAAAATATATGTCTATGCTACAAAAATTGTTGTCTAAAACACATACAAACAACTAATAAAGGCTGAACTAAAGCCAATAATTCACGGGGTCTAACAATTCTTTGTTGCTGCAGTGGTTGGTGGATGTGCATTTCAGGGTTGTTGCACATGAAGTCCACTTTGACTTGTATGCAAAAAGCACAACCATATAACATTAACAAGGGCAACATCCCTTCAAAGAATTCAAACCCCTCATTAGCGGCCCTTTAAAGATATTAACATGTACACCCCTTAAAGGATTGTTTTGGTCATGATCATCCTCATCACTATTTTCAGAGTCAATTTCACCTTCAGAAGAACCCCCAGACGAAGCACTTAAAAATTCACTATCTTCTTCAGACCCACTGCCCGAGTCACCACTACCATCATCAGAATGGGTATCACTCTCAGCATCACTTTCATGTCCTGCATAATCATCGTCATTTTCATGATCATCAGAGTCGTTATACTTCTCATCACTAACAATGAAATCTTTCGCAAAATTCTTGTTCAAATGTTTTTTCTTCTGTTTGGTTTGCATCTGTGGTGGTTTCTGTTTGAGTGTTGGCATTGGCTTCTGATTGGTGGTTGGTTTGTCTCTCCATGTCAAAAGGGCCTTGGCTAGGGGCTTCGGTTCAGATGTGAGAGTTGGGATCAGTATGCATGGGATACTCTGTCTGGTTTGGTTCTGAAAATCGGTACGAGTCTGTATTGGATCAACTCCCTCCGCAACACCAACATCATTAACACTCTCCCACCTATCCAATGGTTGTCCAACAACATCAACTCTACTAGGAATATTTACTTCATGCCCATAGCTATAAAATAACCGCATAACATCTCCATCATTTTCCACAGCAAAACCCCTACCACTATGGAAAGTCAAGATTGCACTTGCATAAATGTTGGGAAAGCACTACATTGCATCATCAACAAGTCCAAGAACGAATATGTGTCCACGTCTACATTTTCCACCTAACTTCAACGAAGTCATACAAAAATGTCAAAGTGTTCACCGAAACCCTCATCTGTCATGAAAATCCAAAATCATTTGGTTAAATCACTAACCCGCCACTACAAACGAAACAAATTGGTTAACCATACCTTTTCAGTGCTCTTTCAAGCCACCCAAACTCGCTTTTAACCAAAACGTCGTTGTCGTGCTTTGCCCTCCACCGTATTGTCAAATAGTGGCGGCGTTGTTCTCAGTTGGGGTTTTAGTTTCCTTCAAAATGGCATCGCCGTGCTCTGCTGGGGTTTTCATTTCCTTCAAAACGGCACCGTCATGCTCTGTTGGGTTTTGATTTCCTTCGGTTTGTGATTCTAGGGTTTTCACGTTTTAGGCAACTCTACAAAGCCATCTTGACTGGAAGTCGCAATTAATGAGACTGATAAAGCAACACACTTGATGTTCTTCTCTGAAAAGGGAAAAAAAAAAGAGGGAAACACACTTCCAACGTGTCAATTTTGGATTTGCGTCTTACAAGGGTATAATCGTCTTCATGCATATCCTGACAGTTTTCAGAAACAACGTATAATGGTAGGAATGAAATATGAGACTTTTCAAAATTGGAGGATAAAAACGGTTAATGCGCTTTATCATAGGAATGGAATTGTAATTCCCCCTAAAAAATTTAATAATTTCGTTAAAGCTTTTGCCAAATTAAGTTATTTGTCTTGGCCTAAAATGCCATATTGGACTACAGCGTATTACCCTCGAACTTTTTGCAATAAAAAGCGCTGCCTTATTGTTTGATAGGCACCTCTTTTTCTTTTCTTTTTGTCGACCGTTTTTTCTTATCTTAACCAACAGATACCTTTTATTTCCTATGTTTATTTTAAGTATTTAAATGGCTATATAATTATTTAAAGTATATCAATACAGCTTAACTCACACTTCTAAAAGTTAAATCTTTAGAATGGTTTTTTTTTTTCAATCTATAGATAATTTATTATATATTTTTTATTTGATGTGAAATTCTTAACATAAAAAAATCATATAATTATCCTAATTAAATAGCTAGTTAAACCTCTAATCCAACCTTTTTATCGTGCATATCAAATTTCTATATATTCTTCCTCCTTTGAAAGAAGAACGTATATTCTTTACTTTGATTTTTTGTTTTCTTGGATCTGCTACTTTTGAGAATGGAATGCTCAATATTCTGATATTCATAGCCGACTCGAATACAGAATATTACGCTATAAAATGCAAAGGTTAAAGTGCCATTTAAGTTCGTATTTGTGTATTAAAAAACAAAAGAGTGATAAACTTAGGCACCTACTATGTATAGGAAGTTAATTATTTTAAAGCACTCAAGATTAAACTATACATATAGAGGAAGTTAAGAAATTCGTAAATAAGTTACAATGTTAATTAAAAGCATAAAATAAGTTATTTTCAGTTGTAAGTGAATTGGTAGGGACTAGTTCATAACCGGCTGTTTGATTAATATAAATTTTGTAATATTTTTTACTTTATTACTGAATGTAATATACTTCAAAAGGACACCCCAAACACTTTAAAAAAAAAACACAATTTCTATTTAGTTTAAATTTTTCAATGATTTAATTTGATTATCTATCTAAATCGTCGTTTTTTTTCTCTTAACTCTGAGAGCATATAAACTCTATGTTTATTGTATTATTCGTGTACATCCGACTAATCCCCAGCTAATTAAAAAGAAGCAAGAACTGGTCCAAAAGAATTTTGCATAACAGTAAACACAAATATAGAGAAGCATGAGATGGCACGGGCACCCTCAGCCCGCACTATCTATAAATCCAGCACTCATCTTCCATTAATTGGTCACTACACACACTAGCAAAAGCCACAATCTCCTCTCCTTTATAGCAACTAACACCCTCACGAAACCCATGCACACATACACATCATTATTAATCTTTCTTATCTAAGCAAAGCACCCATAAACCAAAACTCCACTAAAATATATATATACACACACTATCTATAAACCCATCAACTCATTTTTCCTCTATATGACAATGAGTGCAACATCAACATTAATGGTCGAGGACCCTCTTCACAAAACCTCCCCAAACTCTTCTCCACCTCGTCATATCCAACAAAAAATGGCCTCCAAACCTTGTGAGGATTGTTGTTTCAGAGCTGAAAACACAAAGAGGACTAGCTCTTTCCTTGTCAGCCATGAACTTGACTTGGTTCACCAAGAACGCGATCACGACCGCGTTTCTCGGCAGGCTTGGAGAGCTCCGGCTTAATGTTGATAAAGTTTTAGCCCATTTTGGCCAAGAAGAAGACATTTTGGTTGTTGCTAAGAACTATCCTTTTTATCTAATCCCTGGTTTAGTTGTGACTTCTTTGCTTTGTCCTCTAAAAACCTATTTGAGCTCTCAAAATGTTACGCTTCCTATAATGTTTAGCTCTGCTTTAGCCTTAGTTTTCACATACCTATCAACATCTTACTTTCCAAAGCCAGAGGTGTTGAAGGTGTGTCTATGGCTATATGGATTTCCCACCTTTTAGTGGTGATCTTACTCGCCATGTATGTATTGGTGACAGAGAACACCAAGGGAGGGAATTGGAAGGATGGTCGGTGGCTTGAGCAAGGTGTTCATGACTGGATCAGGTTGCTGAAGCTCTCTGGACCATGTTGCATCACCACTTGCCTTGAATGGTGGTGCTGGGAAATCTTAATCTTGCTTACCGGGCTGCTTCCGAACGCCAAGCAAGCTGTAGGAGTCGTAGCCATTGTGCTCAACTTTGATTACTTGCTTTACTCTGTAATGCTATCACTAGCAACCTGTGCTTCCATCCGAGTGTCAAATGAGCTCGGTGCAAATCAACCAGTCCCCGTGTATCAAGCAACATACGTCTCTATGGTCATGGCCATTATTTCAGGCCTTCTCGGCGCATTAGTAATGGCAGGAGCTAGACGTGTCTGGGCGCCCTTGTTCAGCCATGACAAGGGGGTTATAAGAGAGGTAAAGAAGATGATGCTGCTGATGGCTTTGGTGGAAGTGGTGAATTTTCCAGTAGCAGTATGTGGAGGTATCGTACGAGGAACAGCTCGACCATGGTTGGCTTTGTATGCTAATCTTGGCGGGTTCTACCTTCTGGCTTTGCCTCTGGCTGTGTACTCTTGGCTTTTAAAGCTGCTCTAGGTCTTGCCAGGATGTTGGTAGGATTCTTGGTCGGGGTAGCTGCCTGCTTGACATTGTTAGTCGTATTTATTCTTAGGATTGAGTGGGAAGTAGAGGCTAACAAAGCGCAAAATCTGGCCAATAATATCAATGCTGAAGAAGAAGAAGAAGAAGAAAGGCACAGAACTATTGAAACAGTTGTAGCTTAAGAACACCTTCACACATTGACTCCTTTCAAGCGTCTCCACTGCCAGCACGAATGCTTGCATGGCTTGCGTGATTCTTAAGACAATGAAACCTACAACTCCAAGAATGACGTAAAGCAAAAATCTGACAAAATCCTCGACCTATATTAATCACTGAGCATTCCAGCCCATTTTTCCTATTGATTTGCTCAATTCCAATTATTCAAAATATTCGACAATTGAGTAAAGAATCATAAATCAGAGCAAATTTAGAGAGAAAACAAAGTTCACAATTTGAATCAAATGCTCAAACCACAAACCGGTATCTATCTTTAATTATAAGAATACAGCATTGGTCACAATGAAGATTGAAGGGATCAACCATCTACAAACTCAGGTCCAGAACTTAAAGACTCTAGCTCTTTGGCTTTCTCATCATTAAAGCCAAGGTTAGCCAATATTTTGTGACCTGGAGATTCCACTTCTGACCAAATTCCAAGTAACAGATCAGTGGTTGTAATTTCTCCTTTATTGTCTGTAATAAAAGAAGCAGAATGTAAAAAAGTTGGTTTGAACATCGTAATCCATTCTTGTTTCCCTTTTCTGCAAAACCCCCCTATAGTTTCTCTCTTGGACAATGTAAAAAGTGATACAATAAAAGACCGATTAGCATTACATAAAAACAAAGGGCTAATAAAGTTTGTAAATCTGGGCAGACTAGCATCAACGATAAAGCAAGTACATGGCTTAAGCAACAAAAAAGAAGAAAAGAATAATAAAAAATTCATTATTGGATCGATTATAAGTAAATTTTTTCATTCATCTCATCAGATATCAAATCCAATGAAAGACTATTTGCTAGGTGAAAACACAGGTGTTCTAATGACATATAAGGTTCCTGCATGTTTGCCATGTCAAGTAAAATGGTAAGAACAAGAATACTCCTCAACTAAGCATTTCCATTATCTTCTCTGAGCAGATAATTTTTTTATGAAATACGAGTAATACTAGACCAAGAAAAGCAAGAGAACAGGCTCATATCAAGAAGCAACAGAAGCTTGAAGTCTTAAAGTTAACTTTGCGCAATGGACCCTTTTATGATGTAGTTACTACATATCAAATCCCAATATATGAAATCAAGAATATAAGGAACATAAGCAATCAGACTCAAAAGAAAGTTTCTGATAATGGGAGAAAAGGAGTATAAGACAAACAAAAGCCTACACCTGCTTTCTACAGAACTAAAGAGGACTAAAGGAGTATTTAAAGTTCACACTTTTGACCATTTGGGGAAAAATAAATATATGGATATTGAGCCACATGCACTCAAACAAAATACTAAAATCAATGTAACAAAATTCTGCCCACTCATTATTATCGTGATATGATCAATACCAATTAACACAACTTCCAAAACAGTTCTTTTTTAAGCCTTGAGTGTTTTTAAGATGCTATTCAATGTATTTCAACAACTTTTAGCGGAACTGCAAGCTACAAATTAGGCTCATGAAACCTTTAGCGAAGAAGTTCCACCTCAGTGAACAAAATAACTAGCAAAATCAACAGTACTCACCAGATTTCATTAGATGATCAACAGCCCAGTCAAGGACTCTTTGAGCGTCTTCAGTCAAGGGAGGTTGCTCAGGGGGGAAAAAGTACATGTCTGCCTTTCCGAGTAAATTGATGGTTTCTTCACGCACTCTGAAAAGTGTAATTCCATTCTTCCAAAGGTATTTTGCAGCTAGACTAGTCCCTGAAGTTCCACAAGAATACTCATAAAATGAAAACCCCCTTGCTCACAATTATAACATAACATCTCCAACAATATGATTGTGAAATCTATATCCTCTTGATTCACATCGATCTACATTTCACATAATTGTCACATATTTACTGAAGCAAACTGATCAATTTGAGGCATAAAAATAACTATAGGGCTACAGTTTCAAGAACAGCTTAATTATAGAGCAAAAAAATTGAAATCAGGAACGAATTAGATCATATATTATTTGAATAAATAAAAAATTCACAATTTTCTTCTCTGTCACCACAACCAGCATAATTACGAGTGGAATATTGTCCCTGGAAAAATAAATAACACAAGAGAGAACATCAATAACACAAAACAAGTTAAAAAAACCAAAAATGAACAATTATATACCTTCAATGATAACCCCCAACAGAAGAGCCTCAGTGCCAGTATTAGCATACTTGAGCTTCCTGGCTTCAAGTTCAGCCATAGTAAATGCCTTAATGGCCCTCCAAGACCACCTAAAATTTCA
>CAODLS013819176.1:0-10396 GCA_948243855.1 Flueggea neowawraea
TTAACCTAAACCTCAAGAATTCCCAATTATTGGCTCTCAACCACTTCCAAGTTGACAGCTTTTGTCAAGACACGTTTTCGGACTATGACTAGTGTTACGATTAGTTTCCGGACCATGATCGGAGTATAAGACGAACCGAACCGGACACCCGACCCATCTTGTACAAGCCTCGAAAATAGGGACATTCTACCCAACTTATTCATTTATTCAAAACATTTAATGAATATATATAGGGAAACAATATATGTATAACAGAATAATATTGATATAATATAAAACCGTTATAAGTAAAATCAATATCTAAAATACAAAATAGTAGCCCAATAACCTAATGTAGAACTCTAACAACAAAAACAAAAGTAGAGTCCGAATGAGGGGACACTCACTACTAACAAGGATGTCTTACTGGAAATCGAGGTGTCGGACAGTTGCTGAGTATTAAAATATACTTGAAAGATAAGTAAAAAAATATACAAGAAAGAGAAAGGGGGTTAGAACCCAGTAAGGACACGACACTCCAGAGCGGCTTCAAGCCTCATGTAAACCGTTTTGAAAACAGTTTTAAAACACTGAACACATATATACGAAGATATAGTATAATATACATGATAAATACATAGTAACTTTCAGAAAACGTTTTCCCAAAACATTCGCATTCAGAGCAGATATCATGTATTCAGACAGTATCAGAGTATATATATATATATGAGAGTTAGAGCAAGAGACAAGAACAGACAGAATAATAGTGTAGACTCCGTTACTAGACAGAATAGAGCATGTATCTAGTCGGATACACGGTCACCCATTTACCTTGATAACTAAGGTCTTGTCAAAGCATTTGTATACTCTACGTACTTTGTAACTAGGTGTCTCATATCATAATATAATAAATACATAATATTAATAAACGAACATGCAGATCAGAGTTTTAATATTTTCATAGAAAAATATATATTTACCAATATATATATATTAGATATCAGAACAGAGTGTTGGTTGTTAATAATCACGTAAGTCTGATTATTAATTAGCCAAATAATTATTAGTGAGATTACAGATTATATCCAGACACATAAAAACTATATAATATTTGAAAACACAGTCTATGTGTCTGAAACTCCCATTTCACTCACCTGGTGTCCTAAGCTGACAATCCAATCAAGCATCAATAACAGGTGGTTGATCACGATGGCAGGAACAAGAAGCTGAAACCATTACAGACAAAACAAATATCAAAATGTGGTATTGTGACGATACCAATGCATAATATGCAAATGCAGATGTAGATCCTCGAAGTCACTGAAAATCTACCTCGGGTGAGAATCTATCACCCTCGACCCAAAATTCGGAAGCTACTTAAAAATTACAGTTAAGTCCTTCAACTTTGTAAAATTACCATTTAGTTCCTAAAACTTGGCAAACTACAATTTAATCCCAACATGCCAAATATCATATTTGATCCTCAATATATCCAGAATCATGAAAGTTACACTTTCAGTCCTTTCGGCAGAAAACTACACACTAAAAAGTCCCAAATCTCGAGCCGACCGAAAACCGACATTCTAACCTGCTCACATTGGCTCTAATCACTCATCTAAACATGAATTTAATAACCATTTCAACAAATAAACACAAAATCACCTAGAATTTTTAAATAAAAATTCGGATTTTTATAGTCCACTAAACAAACAACATCCAAACTTCCAATCTCACCAAGATTCATGTTTTTCCAAGCCTCTCATACCTATATCTATAAAAAAAACAACATCAAATCTAGTCTAAAATCCATTTAAAACCGAACCCTAACATCATACAAACCCATTCTTCCAACATAACACAAACCCCTTAAAGAAATTGAGAAAATGAAGGCAAAAATGGAAAGAAATCATGGTTCTTACCTCAAGAATGGAAGAGGAACGAATTGAGACAATGGGAGACGGATTTGGGTCTTTTTTGGAGTGAAAACCGCGAAGAGGAATGAAGGAAGACGAAGGAGGATCGGGTAGGTGGGTTTTATAAGCACAGAAGGTCAAAAGGTAGTGTTTGGGTCTGTTTTCAAAGACGAGACGTGCGTTTCGGAAAAGAGACACGCATGTAGCAACCTGATTAAGCTTAGACGCGCACCTCAGAGTGACAGACGATCGTCTCACTCCCTGGGTGAGACAGACGCGCATTTCGTGACCTAATTGGTGTTTCAGGAGTCGAAATTTCATGAAACAACTTCTCCCACTTAGACTAAACGAATTCCATTGATACCCAAAGACTCCAAACACTCTAAAGCGTCACCAAACATCCAAGATCATTAATCAATACTCCAATAATTCCAAAGATCAAATCGGGCTAGGTCGGAAAACTACACAAATCCTAACCGAAACGGGCTGGATATTATAACTGGTGTGCAAGACGAACCGAACCGAAAACCCGAGTCATCTCACACAAACCTCATAGGTCAGAAACACTACCCAATTTAATCATTTAAAAACGTTTATGAAACAAGTTATAACGATAATAAAAAATTTAATACATATAACAAAATAGTTTCAGTAAAACAAATTACAGCTTACTATATCAAATGTAGTTATAAAATAATAATTTAACCAAAAATCAGATACAAAATTGTACCCAATAACCCAACAACCTATTGGTGTGGTGCTCTAAAACAAAGCGGAAGGAGCCTGACCAAAAGGGCATCACTAACCAAATCAAACGACGCCTCACTGAGTAGTCCATCCGAATGTCGGAGGGTTGTTGAGTACAAAAGGAATCAAATGAAAAATAAGATAATTATAAACAAGAAAAAGGAAGGGGTAAGAACTCAGTGAGAAATAACATTTCAGATCAACTCCAGGTCTCATGTAGACCGTTTGAAAACAGTTTAAAAATACCGTATGCAAATATAACCAAATATACATATGGGTATACACACTGTATATAGGTAATAATATTTCTAAAATTCATTTCGAAATCATTTGCAGATAGAGCAAACGGCATGCACACAAGCTTCAAAATAATATAACCAAATGTCAAAATGTAATGCAAGATGTAATAATGTTAAAAAGCCAATTGTTAAGATTTAATCCTTAATATAGACTGTTTTGATATATTTATATAGACATTCTGTCAATCTCAATGAAAACATACAATTTAACCACAAAACTTAGGCCAAGGGTCTTAGCAGCACTAACACCAGATGGCAGATACTTAAGCTGACGCACCAATTAAAAATCTAAGAAAACGAAAATGACGTAGCCAAATCTAAACCACACAAACTGTACTAACTGCCATCAAACCATTTTAAAATCATTTGCTGACCAATAACACAACCAAACCATCACTTTTACTTCAAACCCAACTCAAAAAGCGTCCTTTTTATTCTTTTTTATCACCAACAAAACCCACTCTCCTAAAACTTTCATTCATTCACCTACTTGTCCATGAACACAACTCAAGCTCATCATCAATGGCTTTCTCCCCTCAGTTTCTCCAGTTCGCTCTCCACCATTCTTCTACTGATTCCGTCCTCTTCCATCAGTTGCCACGTCACCAATCTCCGATCTCCCTCGTTAACAGGACCGAATTTGTTCTTCCTCTGCTTCCCATCGCGTTGAAGGTTTCTTCCAGAGTCAAGTGTTTGACGAAATCGACTGAGGAGGACCAGTTTAGCGAACCTGAGACGTTAGTTTCCGAGGATGAGAGAGAGGATCCCAAAGTCCAGCTCCAGCAGAAGTCTAATACTGCGACGTCGTATGGTGATTCTTTGTTGCTCGGGATTCGCGAGCCCGTCTATGAGGTTTCTCTCTCTCTCTCTCTCTCTCTCTCTCTATATATATATATATATATATATTTAAAACTGTGTGATCAGTGTTAATTTGTCGCTTTAAATGTTAATTATGATATAGGTTGTGGAGGTGAAGTCGGACGGAATGGTATCTACTCGGAAAATAAACAGACGTCAGTTGCTTAAGTCAAGCGGTGAGTGAACAATTTTTAATAGAATAGCATATTGTATTCATAATTTGACGAATTGTTTATACTTTTTGTCGTAATTTACATGATTAGGCAACATTTGTTTTATTTGTTTTAGGCTAACTAATTAGACTCTGCATTATCAGGTCTTCGTCCAAGAGATATCAGGAGCGTTGATCCATCGTTGTTTTTAACAAACTCGATGCCTTCTTTGCTGGTAATTTGCACTTACGTTTCTGTGTAATTTTATGTGGCTTCATTTTCATATTTTCTTAAGTTCAGGGAATCACAAAAGGTTAGAAAAGGAAGAAAACAAACGAGAAGTCAATTGAAGGCTGAATACCAAGAAATTTATCTACATAGATTGTAGTTGAGAAGGATGTCTAATATTTCCTAGCATCTGTCCTCAGCAAAAAAAACTAGAAACTAAACATTCCCTTAGGAACTCTAATTGTTACTTGAATTGCATTATGCCTTTTTTTTTGTCTCCTGGATTTTATGATATGATCAGATATTCAGCTCTTCTTTTTGTGATTACAGTATATGATCTTCTTGTAGGTTCGCGAGCATTGTATATTACTTAATTTGGGGACTTTGCGGGCAATAGCAATGCAAGAGCGAGTCCTTATCTTTGGTTACAATCGGTAATATTCGAATTTTGTCGCAGCTCATATTCTCTCTCGCACGAACGCACTAACAGAAACCCACACATGCTTGTAAATGATTCATATTGAACTAACATAAGTATTTCTGGCATGTGTTTATTGTTTTTCTAGTAAAGGAGGTAAAGCTTTTATAGATACGTTGTTGCCACGGTTAAATCCCAGGACCATAAATGGAGGACCATTCATGCCATTTGAGCTTGAGGTTTGTATTGTACTTGGGATCTATATTTTGATATGCTGAAATACACAATTGATTAGATGAATGTGTTTTTCTAGTTTAGTAATATGGTATAATTAGTGAAACATGTTTCTTTTGTTTTTTTACCATCAAAGTCGGTTGTGTTATGGAAGAGCTTTGTACTTGTACTATATGGCTAGATATTCACCATAAATATGAAAAAAATGATCATTGTGTGCTAAACCTGAAGTCAAGATTTGGCGACTTGCACATACTGCATTTCCAATTGGAACTTCATTTGTTGTTTCTAATATCTGTTTCTTTTATTTTTGGTCCAAGGTTAATTCCTAATGAAATTCTTCGTGTTAAAAGCTTGCAATTTTTAAATTTGTTATTAGATGCCCATATGAATAAGAAAGACAGAATTTAAATACTTACCGTATCAGTCTTTGTAGAGCAGGGATGAAATGACCTTCATCATCAATTAAACGCTTTTATTCTGGTACTTTATCTGCATAATTAAGTCTCTTGTTAATGTTTAAGGTGGTTGAAGCAGCATTACTATCGCGAGTTCAACGTCTGGAGCAAAGACTAATGGATGTAGAACCTCGTGTGAGTATGAAACATAGTGAGTATATTCTTGTTTTTGTTTTTGTTTTTTTTTTGTTTTTGAACTCTGGTTGTTTGTTTTTTGCTCTTTGATGTGTCAAATTTTTGGTAAAGTTGTTTCTAATCTTCAGTGTATTGATTCGTATATGGGAACTTCAAAATAACAATGATGGTGGTTTTGGTTGGTTTCCTGGAAATAAGATCATTTTTTTAGGTTCCTAATTCCAATGGTCTAAAAAAAATATCTTCTTTTAGTTGAAAACATTGCAATGATTATGAAGTAGACGTAATTGGTCATGTTTTATGATTATATGTTATGGACGGAATATATATATACATATATGTATATATAGGTATATGTATATACATATACCTATATGTATATATATGTATATATATGTATATACATATATATAAGTACTTTTAAGAATGTCATCTTTGGTAAAAATGTGGCATTGTCTTTTTCACAAGTGACAGTGATGCTTACTGTGTGTTCAGTGAGTAAGACAGATACATGCGTGCTAATTTTACTTATACTTTCACATTAGTACTTGAATTTCTTATAGATCTTCCAACCTGACTTCAGGATATTGTTTTTGGAATAAAAAGTAAAAGCTAATGCAACTAAGATATCTTACTGATGTTTTGTTACTATTTGAAGTTAATAGAAACTTGTGGGCTCGTTTGGCATTACAGCGTATAGCATATATCATATAATATCTTGTAATGATTGATGATAAGTGAATGGTAAAAAAAGTAGAGAAATGACACTTCTTTTAATAAAATGCTATATGCTATAATACTCTACAAAATATGCTATATGTTGTTGTCAACAAACATGCCTTGTAATTTTTCATATTTCGTCCATGTGTTATTATGATTTCGAGTTTGTTTCATGAAGATTTTATTTTTGATTTCAAGTTTTCTTGGACAAATAATTTTTGTTGTTTTCTTGATAAAACTGATCAAACACATATTTCTACAATAGTATGTTATCCTTTATCAATCTCTCACACATTGAGTACTAATTATTTTATCATGCCGATCCATGTTCAATTATATTTGCTTCAGGTTCAAAGTTTGCTTGAGGTTTTGCCCAATAGGTTGACTGCGGACATATTGGAAGAACTCCGTATAAGCAAGCAAAAGCTGGTATAGGTTGTTGATAGCGATGAAACAATTCTCATTATCTTGAAGTGATCTCTTACATTTCACTGGTGTGTGACAGGTTGAATTGGGTTCTAGGGCAGGAGCTTTTAGACAGATGCTTCTTGATCTTTTGGAGGACCCACATGAGATACGCCGGATTTGTATAATGGGAAGAAACTGCACCCTTAGAAAAGGAAATGATGATATGGAATGCTCTGCCCCTCTAGAGAAACAAATTGCTGAAGGTAAGCCATAATTGTATTACTCGGTCTTTTTCCACAGTATTCTTAGTTTGCATAGCCAATGTTTCTTGATATTTGATTTTTTATTTGCAGAAGAAGAGGAAGAAATTGAGATGCTTTTGGAGAATTATCTTCAAAGGTTGTTGTTTTCTTCCATTTCTGGTTGTTTGAAGCATTTATGATATTAGTAGTCTATACTGCTTTTTTTTTTCTATTTTACCAGTGCATCTATAAATTTCCCTATGCTTGATATTTGTTGATAAGCTGTCTGACATTCTGATGCTTGTCCAGATGTGAATCCTGTCATGGACAGGCAGAAAGACTTCTTGATTCTGCCAAAGAAATGGAAGATTCCATTGCCGTTAATTTAAGGTTAGGAATTTGGATGAAATTCAGTTTCCTTCGACATCCTTGCCAGTTGTTCTCTTCTGTCCCGGTATCCTAGAAACCTGAGGAGAGAATAAAAAGATATCATCTTGAGAAAAATTTGAATGTTATCATATTCACTCAAATTTACAGTGTCTTACTCAATTTGTTTGTTAATCTTTGTCAGTTCTCGGAGGCTCGAAGTGAGCAGAGTGGAACTACTTCTTCAGGTAGGAACATTTGCGGTTGCAGTCGGTGCGCTAGTTGCAGGTATGTCAGCACTGAGATATGAAACTTTTAATTGAGTGCGAATGCAGCTGATTAAAATTTACTTGTTCTCTTCATTTTCTGGTCTGATACTTTACACATAAAATTATGTGCGTCGGGACAACCTCTTAGAAGTCTTTTAATATGCTATTTCCATTTATTTTTTTTATCATTATGGACTTTAGAGACAATACTTTGGTTGATTCAGTACTTTTTTTTTTTTGGAAAAAGTAATTCTGTTTGCTTCCACTGGGAATCAAACTCTCGACTTTTTAGTGTTGGAGATGATTTTAGTACCCATAGGCTGTAAGTCCATTGGTGGTTAATTCATCAATTATTGCTTCTCTATTTTCTTTTTAATCTCTGTTCTTTTTCTTATCTTTTGCCTTTCCATGTGTGGATGTCAATTTTTATTGCTGTTTTAGTAGTATAAAATCAGTTTTTAGAAGTCAATGATGTTCCATGTGTGGAACATAATCAGTTATGGTTAGGAATGGGGCTATAGAAATGTCACAAAGGCAAAAGACGAATCTTATGGATCAGGATACTGTGAATTTTAGTTTATCAAAGGGAAAACTTGAGTTTGATTTCTGCAATAATAATGGCAATTGGCCTATATATGTTCCTGGTTGAAGAATTTATTTATCTAGTCTGTTGATGTTTACATTTTCCCCTGTTGCAGGCATATTCGGCATGAACTTGAAATCCTATTTGGAAGAGCATGTGGTATGATTCTTTTTGCACAATTCTTAATATCATTGTTCCAAAACTCTTTTACTTCACTTTTTTATAGAACTAGTTTTACCTCCGAATGTTGTCTATTTTGACTTTTTTATAAATATTCGTGACTATAATAAAAAGTTGTCTCAAATTAAAAAAAATATAAAAACATAAAAATTATATGAATATAAATATTATATAATTGAAAAAAAAATCTCATATTAAATTTTAGAAGGCTTCTTTGTACATAATATTTTGAATATCTAGATTATATTTTACTTAGATATTCAAAAATGTGGATAAGATATGTTACTTATGATGAAACTACTTGTTAGAGAAATGTACTGCCAAATGTTGGCTATAAATTGCACCAAATGTCAAAAAAATAAATTTAATGTATTCAACTTTCACATATATATATAAATGACTGTTGTACCAAATATTTTAATTTGAATTGTTGCAGTTCGCCTTTTGGCTAACAACTGCTGGAATAATTGTCGGAGCGGTCGTGGCATTTTTTCTAATGTACTTGTATCTCAGGCGGAGAAAAATACTGTAGAGCAGGCAGTTTTTCAAGTCAGGTAAGTTCCATATCAGCTCTAATTACCCTTTCTGCAGCATCCAGATCAGTTAAGTTTGTATTACATACAAGTTGTTGACTGTAAACTGCTGAAACTCGAACTCGATCATCACCTCTAATATCATAAGTTGCTGGTCAATCAAAACAACGCTAAAACTACACTTAATTTCATGAACACATTACATTTCATGAAATATTTAAATCTAATGGCTGCGTTTTCTACAGGTCTTTTTCAGAGACAAAACACGAGCGCCACAGAAGATCATGTGGCACATCTAGTGAAATATAGATAGATGATAGTAGGGAGTTATCAGTGGGTTTCATAAATCTAGTGCCAGAAGATCTACAAGAAGCTGGAAGTTGACATTTGAGCCTTGATATGCTTTATAGAAAAGAAAGATATGGGCAACCCTAGGAAGAAAATGCCAACGACCCAATTTGAAGTTGCAATTTGCGTTATAAACCTTTACCCTCAAAGATACCACAGGACAGTTTGATTGTATTCTCCAAGGCTTAATTTGTCAGCTCGTACTGGGATTGTTTGGTTTAGTGAAATGTTTTATTTTCATAACATTGAGGATTTTTTGTTATTATTTTAACTCACTGTGTCACCATCCATTTTGTTTGTGCTTAATTATATCTCAAAAACAAATGATCGTATAATGTGATAAAAAGGTTTTTTTATAAAGAAAAGCGTGTCATTAATTTCACAAATGAAAAAAAGAGAGTATAAATGGAAACACATTGATATATTTAAAAAGAAACAATAATCCACATTATTTCAAAAACTCTTTGTACCTAGCTATTTATCTATTTGTGTGCTATTAATGGTTAATATTTATTTAGATTATCTAAATTTAATCTAATAACTTTATCAATTTTTTAATGTGTTGACACAATTTAAACTGTTAAATTAAATTTAAATAATCTAAAAAAAATTAAAACATTAAAAGTAACTAAAATAGATAACTACAAAAGCACCTTACTCAAAAGTCTTCGTTATCATAGCTGTATAATGTGGATTCATAGGCACAAATCAAGGTGCAGTGAAAGAAACAAACTTGTCAAAAAAAATGTACAAATTTTGATGCCTCGATGTTCTACCGAAATAGACACCTCTGGATGCTTGATGCGTGAAAACTCAGAATGAAATAACAGATCACAGGTGCAAACTACAGTTGGTTTGCTTTTTTCTTTTCCTCCTTGTTGACTAGGCAAATAAAAATTTGATTTTTACCTTTCGTGGCATTGTGCGAAGAAGCTCCATCATTAACGCCAAGTGATCCTGGAAGTCAACGCAAAATTTACTCAATCATCAAGTTATTTATTATGAGTAAATTGCTGATGAACAAAAGCTGCAACAAAAAAAATTAAAAGATGTGAAAGCTAAGGGGATCATGTGAACTGTTGATACCTCATCTCTCCCATAATTATGACCACTGTGAGGATCAAACAGGACATCACCAGCAGCTAGCTCAAAGCAAATACAAGCAAAAGACCATAGATCCGCAGGAGTGGAGTATTTATACCCAAGAATAACCTCTGGGCATCGGTATTGCCTTGTCTGGATATCACTTGTAAATTGTTTATATGTCCAGCAAGAATTCCCAAAATCAACCAATTTGCAATGTAGATCAACAGCTGACAACAATTT
>CAODLS013819235.1:0-12111 GCA_948243855.1 Flueggea neowawraea
CAACATACTAATCTTTAATTCATTATCATTCCCATGATAATAATCGATTAGGGACATTTAGAATAGTATTCCTTTTATCTTTATGGTTTTACTATCAAGTCACGTACTTGATGGCACAAAGAAGAATAAACTATTCATAGAGTTTTATCTTCATAAAACAAATAATATTTCATAGAAATAAAATGCCTCTTTATTATTAAATAAACTGAAATAACAATGTTTACATGATTGAGTTAGGGCACAAAACTAACAATATTATGTTTAATATCTCGCCTACATGTTGTTTGCCTTGGTTGCAAATGTCTTCGAAATAATTTTTGAAACATTATTATGTATATAATGTGTGTGTGTGCGTATATATATATATATATATATATATGTATTTGATTATACTTGCGTGTGGTATTTTTAAACTGTTTTCAAAACAGTTCTTGTGAGGCACGTATGAGATGCTCTAGAGTGTTATCCTTCACTGGGTTTAACTCCCCTTTGTTTTCTATCTACCTTTGATTCGTATTTTCTAGGTACACAGATTTTGGCTTCGGCAACTGCACCACATCTTGTTTACCAATGAGGCGTCATTTGGGTTAGTGATGCCTTTTTGCTTGGGCTCCTTTGTTTTTGATAGAGCTCCGACCGAAATGTTGTAGGGTTACTGGGTTGTCATGGTTTTATATTTGATACTTACTTTATTTTGTATATACATATATTTTATATATATTTTTTCTATATATTTTTATATATATGGTAAACCCGTTTTATTGATATGCGATTTGGATAACAAATATTTTAATAAATGTTTTAAATGATTAAACGGGTAGTATTTCTGTATCTTTGAGACTTGCATGAGATGGGTCGGGCTCCCTAGACGATTCGTCTCGTACGCCGATCATGGTCCAGAAACGGGTCGTGACAGCATTTCCATATATAGTTAGCTGAGTTTTCGGCTTGTTTGTATACAATTGTGAAAGTGTCTTGAATATATGAGTTGTATTGATGTATATGGTTATGTTGCACAAGAAAAATGTATTGTCTTACTGGATTTCCATAATGGTATATGATTATATGAATATAGTTTAAATCACATGGAAAGTATCAGGGTGTTACAAATAGTAGTACTAACTATGTATATATATTATCAGAATAATATTTAGTCAGGTACTTAATTATATAGGCAAGTATGCAAGGCATACATTATTATTGATCACATCTTATAATAGTCAGAATACATATTTTTTTTAACAAAAATATCTCAAGCAAATTATTTTACATAACATTTATATAATACTAATATTATTGCTGAACATATATTATATGCACAAATATATACATATTCTGAACAAAATATTTATTACAGAAAATATAATTAATTATTGAGCATAATATTTATTACAAAAATCATAATAATTTTTAGAAAACAAATTTACTTATCACAGAGGTTTTCAAACATATTTCTCACAGTAGAGGTTTTCATGCAAGTCAGATTTTATTAATATCAAACTGTTATAATTTCGGATTACATGCAGAGGTCGGACACATAAAAAACATATAGGATTCAGAAGACACAACATAAATGTCTGAAACTGTCATCGCACTCACCTAGATGCCGATCCAAGTAATTCAAAATCACGGCTCACCAGTAGATGGCTAGACACCTTGGAAATCCAACATAGCTAAAAACATAAATTTATTACAACAAAGTCAAATATTGTACTGTGACAACACGAAATGTATGGAATGCAAATGCACATCTCAACCCATGACAATGTCATAACTCCTATTTTGAATTAAGGTCTATCGTCCTCGACTCGAAAATCTGACATCTCGTAAAATTATGATTTGGTCCCTAAACTTTTGCAAAATTACACTTTAATCCCTAAGATATCGATAAATTACAAATTAGTACTCGAAATTTTTAGATATTTCAAATTAATCCTCCAAGTAGTCAGAACTCCAAAATAATACCTTAAACTCTTAAAAATTACAAAAATGTTCCGAAACTCTCAAAATTACAAAATTATCCCTAAACTCTAGCAAAATTTGAGTTTAGTGTTTGCAACAGCAAATTATTCAAAAACACCATAAAATCCGTGTTGATCGAAACGCGATGTTCCAAAACATCCACATTGCTTCAAATCAACCTCAAAAACTTAAATCTACAATTCATTTCACCAAAAGAGCACAAAATCATCACAAATTTGTTCAAACCCAAACCAAACACTAAACCACTTAAAAAATCTTCAAAACTTTCAAACCCAAACTCAAATCATGTATATATAACCTCAATCCATCACGATCTAACATCATACAGCTCCCATTTCAACCGTATCAAACAAATCTGAGCCTAGCATTAAAAAATGTCACCCACATTCAATCTTAGGTTCAAATGCAAAAATGAGAAAAGAATGGAAATGGAAGAGTAATATTACCTCAAGAAATGTTTAGGAATGATGAAGAAGCAATAGGAGACAGATTTGGAAGTGTTTGAGAGGGATTTGAGTGAAAATGAGAGTCAACGAATGAAACGGGTCGAGTTTTGAACATTATAAAGATTGACGGATCAAAATGTACCAGTTTGATGAAGTAACAAAGTAATGTACATCATTTTGTAAGCAACGTACATTATACATAAGAACAAAATACGTCCCTAAGCCACAACGTACGTTGTCATGCTTCCAGAAGCCTCAGATCTGAAAAATAAGGGCACAACGTACGTTTTCTACGTCTTAACATACATTATTAGTATCCAACATATGTCTTCCTCCAATCAACGTACATTGATCATCATAACCCAAATAATGTGTGTCTTCCTTTGTGGAACGTGTTAGAATTCGTAACTAGTAATATGACACTCATAAGAAAATAACGCAGCTGAAATAACAAAATTTTTAATCTAGAATTCTACCAAAGATCCATGCACATCAACATACACGATTAGGGTTAGTGCTTCTACCTTAAAACCAATGCTTGAATGTATGACCGAATGGAGTGTTGGTGTTTCTTTTAGTATAAAACCGAATCTCCTTCCCTCATGTCGCCTTTGCACAAATGTGTCTAAAGGTATCCACACGAACTTTCTTCAATTGGTAGACTGTACTAGAGCTTAGAATCTCTATTCTAATTCTCACAAATAATTTTCTCTCTTTTATTTGTGTCACTCACAAATTCGGCATAGTCATGTCACAAATAGCAAGATGTGCTTCTTATTTATATGCACATCGAAAACCCTAGTCATATGTGTACTAGGTTTTATTTTTATTATCCCACAAGTATAAGGACTCTTTTTAGTTGGGTGCTTTAATCAAGTATTAGGATAAAAGAAGACTTGGCCAAACTAGGACTCTTATTTTTCCAATACATAAAATAAAACATTATCCTAATTATATATAGAGTGTGCCAAATTCTTAAGGGCTCATTAATGGTTATTGGAATTTTAATTACATGATACATTATCTTTAGATAAATCACTTTATTATTAATATACATGGGCAAAAATTATGTCACACATAATAATATACCCAAAACATAATAATAAGTAATTTATATGAAAAACACATTACATTAATGGATATTATCTTATATCATATTCAAGGCATAAACTATTAAAACCTTGAATTATTAATGAACAATCAAATTAATCATTTTAACAATTCAATTACTAAAAGAGAGAATATTTACAAGCCAATCCAATTTGTTCTAGCGTGTGACCCAATAAACCTACTCAAAATTGGCAATGGGTGTTGTCCCAAAACTTGGGCCCATTGTCTATAAGTGGTATCTAGTAATACTTTGTGACAACTCAAAATCAAGTGGAGTCGGTGATCCGAGTTAACCTTTCACAGTTTGATATTTAGTACTTTTGTCTCATGATATCTAGATTAAGCATAAGACATGGTTACATGTCAACCTTATATTGCTTAATGTGTTTCTTGATCCCAAGTAGATTGATATAACAAATGACATTGATAATCCATTTGTCAATTCACTTGCATATGCATACATTCCATCAATCCTACTCATGGCCTAAAGATATCACTCTTCTTAAGAGGAACAAATTCATCACTCTCACTATCACTCTTCTACAAGATTCATGACATATTCAATCATACCGTTTATTGTTACCTTGTTACGGATGAAATTTGACTAAGTTAAAACATGTGATTCCTTAGGTAGGAGTCGATAATAGTTTCAATCATAGGACACAAATATCACTACTACATGAAAGCTACTTGTAACATCAATCCATGAAGTGTTTTCATAGCGGGTCAGTCCAATAAATGTTCCCTAACATGTATCTATGTTCTAAGTGATATCTCATATCCACAATCAGTAAAATGTGATTATCCATTTAGCAACATACTAACCTTAATTCATTATCATTCCCATGATAACAATTGATTAGGGGCATTTAGAAAAGTATTCCTTTTACATTAGGATTTTACTATCAAGTCATACTTGATGACATAAGGAAGAAAAAACTATTCATGGATTATTTATCTTCATCAAACATATTATCGTATTTCGTGGATATGAAATAAAATGTCTCTTTATTAAATGATAAATGACAATGTACATGAATGATTGGACTAGTGCACAAAACCAACACAACGTGCGTTATCTGCACTTCAGCCCACATACTTGACATTTTTCATTTCCAAACTTGTCCTGGATTGTTCTCAAGGCTCTACAACACCTAAACCCTCGAAAATACATCTATGAACCATCATCAAAGATCAAATCATCATCTTAAACAACTAATCATCATCGGAAACATTCAAGAACTGAATAAAAATTGAACGAAAAGCTAAAGGAATCCCATCAAAATGCGCGGGATATTACAAGAGGTAACCGCTAGCTCCGTTTCGATTGTTCGTATGAATTTCACTTTGTCCCCTATTACATATATGTATATTTGCAATGTGTGTTATAACATTTCAAAAATGGTGTTTAGATATAATTTCCAAGTTGACCTTTAAACTATGATTGATTAGATTTCTTTATGTGTTAAAGAAAGAATAACTTTTGTTTGTAACTTTGTTTAATTTTGATGATAATTTATAAATAAGATTTTCAATTAGTCCAAAATCTTTTTATAAGAGTATATGTTTTGCTTGTAAATTTAAGAATGAGAAATTATCATTACTTTAATTTTTTTTAATGAGTATAAAATATAATGAGTGTGTCAAAATGAATTTCTGAATTTGAGCGTCAAAGTATAATTGAACTGTATGAATGTGTTTTCGTTTTACCTGACATTGAATTACTTTCATTCAAGTTAAATTCTATACTTTGTTGATAAGAAAATTGATTTGGTTCAGTGCATACTAAATTCATGATCAACGAAAATAGCTATATTAAAAATTGTTTGCACATTTTTTATTTGTAAGTCAAGTGTTAGAATGGGAATTTCAAAACCTTACTAATAGTGTATCTACCGATGCTTAACTATGATTTCAACTTAATGGTTTATTTAGTTATGAAAACTATTTGATTGAAAACTCAATGCATAATTATTTCAAGAGATTGGAAGTAATTTTAACTTAATGTATAAAAAGATTTTGTTGTCTCTTATTTACTCATTGAGCACATGGTTTTGCTCACTCCCCTAACTTATAGTTTTCCAGGATTACTCTATTGTGTCGAACCTTGAAGTCTTCTGTTATGAAAGCTGGCATATCGAATGTGCAGTCTGTTTGTTATTCTTACTTTCTTTTCAATTGTAGTTTTTTAGTTGCTTTGCAAGTATAAGAATGAAATAAACATGTAGAAATTATGTAATCGTTGATGATGATTTGAACTGTATATGGATTATCGAGTTGTTTGCAGGAGATTTAATATATATATAGGAAAAATTATGCCGGACTTTTACCAAATTGTTAAGATCTAAATTGATAAATAATGTTGAGCTTAATGGAATATTTTTGTTGGACAGTCAATAATGAATTACCAAGGTAAGCAGAATCTAAGATCCGAGGCTTTCGGATTTCAAGGAGGTTTTTGGATATGATAAGTTGAAGAATTAATTAGTACAAAATTTAATTAGTAATTTAAACTTTAAATAAGAAAAAAACAAAATTAAAATACAATTCAAACAAAATATAAAAATCATATTTTTGTAATGTTTTTAAAAAGGTAAAATATGTGTAATTTTGAGGAAACAGCTTGTAATTTATTTTGTCGAAGCTCCACAGCTGTAAGTTCGAATTTTGTTATCTACAGAGAGGTAATTAGCCCTCCTTGTTGTTCTATGGATAGTGGACACTAAGCATGCTGCAATTTCCTACTACAGTTCAAAGTCAGCCTGATCCCCAGCACCCAAATTATGTTCTAACCATGTTCTTCTAATTATGTTCTTCTAATTATCATTTGGCTATTTATTTTAATATTTAAACACTAATATGACAATTTTTTTCAATAACCATCCTAGAAAATTGATATAAGAGTCCATTAGAAATAAAAGGTAACTATTTTGCTATAAATTAAAGTTGAGTAACTACATTTGAAAGGATAAAAACATAAATTCCGTGATTATTGGAAAAATAAATCAAAATTTAGAGAACATTTGTGTGATTTATCAAATAGATTATTATTTAGTATAAATATATAGAGAGTGACACCAAATCAATAAGTTAAGTATTTTATATTGAGCACGTAAAAAATATAAGAGTCTATTTATAAATCTAAGAGATTAATTTTCTTTTTAAGTGTTTTTGGATTGAACTTAAATGCTAAATCCTAGATAATACATGGTTCAATGTATATAGTTCACCAATTGATGGATTTCTTTGATCTTTAGTAGTTTCCGCACACTTGTGGTCTTCTTGTCCTCTTCTCACTTCACTTTGTGCTACCAAAAAATTATTGTCACTCGCTTAACGGATTTATCTTTTCAAATGACATAGAAATTGAATAATTATGTCGAACACAGACTTTTATAAGAGAAATCTGAATCAAAACAAACTGATTTGATTTGTAGATCGCAATTGTTCGAACTACAACAGTAATACTAAAACAACATTGATAGTAATCATTTTTTTACAAACTTCTAAAATGCAACAATTCAGTAGCAGAAAACTGAATCAACTTTTATTAGATTTATGGTCCCCAACTTTGAGATTTTTTGTTAGCGACAAGCCCTGTCGACATTGATAATAATATAGTTGCGCGTCAACGATTGCTGCTTGTGGAGGCCATACAAGTATTATGTTTTGTCATTTAAGGCAAAAATCAATACCACATAAATATACAAGTCAGGTAGAAATTATAATAACATTACTTAAGAAAATGAATGGAGAAAATGTGAACGTTGAATTGTCTAACAACCAGTTTACTCTATTTATGGGACACAATATAATACAAAATGGGAACATATATATAATTAAATCAGAATGGATTCAGATTTCAGGATGAATCAGAGGAGAGATTATGAGATTAATTCAAAATATGCTGCTGTTACATTAAGTTTTGTTACATATTTCCGCTGATTGTCTAATATTGACAGTCATATAAACATATTACTTCATCGTTTTACACAATCTCAACATGTCAGGAACCTTGAATCTTGCTCTCTACTTTCATGTCGAATTTCACAAGTTCACCTAACGTAATTGACTCCAATAATGGCTCCGAAAGAGTAAGCCTTCTAGTGGACAGATCCTGATAAACCTGCTGCATTGTTGGCCGATTCTTCGGATCAGAATTGATAAAATTCAACACCAATTTCACGATTCTGATAATTTCATCAGCCATTTCAGGAGCAGGACTTGGTACTCGCTTGTCCAACAGATCTTTCAACAGCATGTTTTGTGCATCAAACTGTGACGAACATATAGTTGTCGACGATGATGATAAAGATGACGATGGTGGTGATGATGAAGCTGATAACAAGGATATTAGTTCACCAGGATGATGTCCCATAATTACTTCCAGCGTCTCTACTCCAAAACTGTAGACATCGCATTTCTCTGTTGCTTCATTGTGAAAGCAAGCTCTGCATTTATAAAAAAACAAAATTGGAACACTATTAGTAGATAGATTTTAACGTTGGGACTACAACTGAGACAATTTTCGTTAGCGTCAAAAGTATTTAAGATGAAAACCTTGAGGTTCAAATTAAACCTTAACAGTTTTAAATATGTTTAAGATTGCGCTAGCTACTTTAATAGAATTAGGATTCAGATTACCTGGTGCAATGTATCCAGATGTGCCTGCAAGTCCTGTAAGGTTGGAAGAATCAAGCTTTAAAAGTTTCGCAGTACCAAAATCCGAAATTCGAGCTTCATACTTGAGATCAACAAGAATATTGTTGCTGGATATGTCACGATGAATCATCGGTGGTGTGCAGCCATGGTACATGTAAAAGAGAGCATTAACGACTCCTTTAACAATGTTAATTCTTCTAGACCAATCCAACTCTTTTGACTGTTCCACATCTCCAAGGATCTTACCTAAACTTCTTCTCTCCAAGTACTCATAAACCAGGAATGATTGTTGTACATGAGAACATAAACCATGAAGCCTAACAATGTTTCTGTGGCGAATTTTCGTCAGACACCTGATTTCTCTTTCGAATATTTTTCGGTCTTCCAACTTGGTGGTGCACTGCGATGGTTGAAGCCTCTTTACTGCCACAACTTGACCTGTTGATAGGCTAGCTTAATAAACATTTCCATGGCCTCCCTTGCCAATCAAGTACTTGGAATCGAAGCCTTCAGTAGCCTCTTTTATGTCCTCAAACACCATTTTCCCATCATAGCTCCAGATTGAAAACAAATTCACCTGCTGCGAATCTCGGAGATTTCTGTTGATTCTGTTCCTGAGATTCTCTCTTCTTACAAAACAGCATAAGCCGATAAGAGCAGTAATGAAAAATGAACCACCTGAAATGGGTGCAGCAATCAGTAGTAGTATACTGTTGTTGTTTTTCTTTTTGTGTAGTGGAGAAAGACAGATTTTCAGGCCAGTGTTGTTGCCACACAAGCCCTTGTTGTGGGCAAATGCATCTGAAGGCGCTTCTTGGAAGGCTTTGTTGACAGGAATTGAACCTTCTAATTCATTGTAGGACAAATCAACCTGTCTCAAACTCTGCATTCTGTCGAAAGTGGACCGAATTGAGCCAGAGAGTTCATTGTGGGAAAGATCCAATATTTCCAGTTTCTCCAAGCTACCATGGAATTTTACCTGACAGTTGATTTGTACTAAGATCTAGCAGAACTTTCAGTGACTCTAATTTCCCAAGTTCAACAGGAATGCCACCATGAAAATTATTGTTACTCAAATTCAAGTATAACATTTTCAGGCAATAGCCTAGTTGCCTTGGCATAGTTCCACATAGATTGTTTGCCCCAAGATCAAGATATGCAAGATCAGGCAAAGTTTCAAACATTCCTGAAGGGATAGTGCCAGAAAGCTTATTGTTGCTAAGTGTCAGATTGAACAATGACTTAAGCTTCCCCAACTCGCTCGGAATTGAGCCCTCAAGATTATTTGAAGAGAGGTCTAGAAAATGTTTCTGCAATCAGTAGCAGAAGTGAAGACTCACCAAGTTCTGGTGGTATCACACCAATGATATTATTGTCGGAAATTTTTAAGCTTGTCAGGAGTTTGCATTTTCACCAGTTCGGCGACACTTCCCCCTGAAAGCTGTTATAACTCAAATCAATGTAATCAAGCACCGGGTACACACCAAAATCCTCAGATATATTCCCAACAAGATAGTTCCTATCAAGCCGAAGTCGTGTTAAGCTTGTGCAGTTCTTCAAGCCTTTTGGAACTGTACCAGTCAATCGGTTGTTGCTTGCACAGAAATCCTGAAGGATGCCACCATGACAAATATTTTCTGGCAAAAAGCCAGAAATGCTATTATTTGACAAGAAGAATAGTGTCAAATTGGTCAGCTTATTGATCTCAACAGGTAATGAGCCAGAGAGCTGGTTTCCATAGAGTGACAGAACATTTAGACCAATCAGATCACTTATAGAAGCAGGGATTGATCCTGTCAAGTTGTTTAGCTTCAACCGAAGCTCTTTCAGAGACTTCAGGTTTCCAAGCTGAGGTGGAATTGAGCCAGTTAGGCGATTATTAGCAAGATTCAGGACGGAAAGATTGGTTAAGTTACCAATTCTGATAGGAATAGCCCCGGCAAGAAGGTTGTTTGAGAAGCTCAGGACAAGTAGTCCTGTCATGTTTCCTACCTCCTGAGGAATATAACCTGTAAACTGATTATAACCCAGATTAAGAAGAGTAAGCTTGGAGAGGATATTGATCCATGACGGGATGTTTCCAGTGAACGAGTTGCGATGCAGTTCAAGAGAGGATAGATTAGGCAAGGAAGAGAAATTGAAGGCATCAAGTGTACCTTCCAAGTCAGCATTTGTCAGGCTTATCTTGGCGACACTTCCATCTCTATTGCAGCCAATACCAAGCCATGAGCATGGACTGGTTTTGCTTATATTGCCAGAGACAAGTGTCCATGATGAAAGGATAGATTGAGATTGGACATCAAGGCTTGTTTTCCATTTAAGTAAAGCCTCAACTTCTTGTTGAGAACTACTTGAAGTAACAAAAAGATGAGAAGAAATCAAAGTGATTACTAGTAAGGGAAGAGGAGAAAGAAAAAGTTTAAGCAACATGGTTTTCAATGCAACCAAAAATTAGAGTAAGAAACTTGATCCTAGAAAGTTTGGATTCATAAATGAACATTTATATGAAAAGCGATTAAGTTTCTGTTTGTTTTCCACGTAATATTTAATGCAAATTATATTGTTGCGGTCACTTTCAAGAATTGGATGGTGTTTAGTTAAGTCTCTTTCATGGGTCATCATAGACTTGGATATTGAAGAAGTCTATGGCCACCTTGGCTAATATTTCAAATCTTTTCACAATTTAACTAGACCTTTGAATACGCATTTGGGCACTGATGGGCTTGACTGAGATTTTATAAGCTATTTTTCTTTTTCTGCCAGTATTTTATAAGCTATTTTGGGACTAATATTTTAGCGACATTTCATAGTAGATGTGGGCTTCCCTAGAGAAATATACGTGGACTAACAACATAACCACATGGAAAAGAAACCAAGAAACAAGGAAAGATACAAAAAATTCCTAGTTGCCAAATTGGCCTTACAGAGAGACATTAATTGAGGAAATTTTGATGGCTAAATTTCCATGGAAGATCTTTTACACAAGATTGATTTTGGGAAGGATCTTGGAAGGCATGCTTCGGTCGGCCAAAAAACGTAGAGAACCAATGGTTAACCGGGTACGAATATAGGGTGACTTCAGGTAAAGTAAATGTAATGTCGTGATTCTAATGACGTCCAATTTGTAATTTAGATGAATAGAATTACACAACCTATAAAGGAATCACGTGTATATATTTATATTAATCTCGGCATATTTTTTTTTTCATCTCATAATAATAGACACTAACGACTTTTCACAAGAATTAAAAAATAGTAGTTTTAATAGTTGAACATATTTAATTTCATAAGTTTTTCCACTTATTTAATTTTATAAATTTTCTTATTTATATATATTGACTAAATGTGCTAGTAATCCATGAATTAATTAAAAAAGATTAAATAAGACACACTCGTAATTTTGTTAATAATAAATACAATACAAAAAGAAATTGTATCTATATTTTGAAACATTTAAAATGAAAAGTGTGTATATTATTATAAAACGAAATGAGCAACATTTATCAAATCTAGGTTAATCTATTTCATAAACAGCTTTGATTAATGATTGATTTTGTAATATCCCGCCCGTTCCAGCTATATTCCATATAGCGATTGGAGTTCCGATTGATGATTGTTGATGCTCATCCTCTTTGAGAGTGTGGAGTTTTAATTGATAGTCGATAATACTGATGAGTATGTAGGGTTTGTGTTTTGAAACCTTGAGTAGCGAGTCTGGACTGTGGATAACTCGAGTTAGAGTAAGAGGTAACTTGAGTTGTGTGACCCTTACACAACTCGAATTATCCAAAATTGTAACTCGAGTTAATCATTGTGTAACTCGAGTTATCTGGGCAAAAGTGGAACGACGTGTTTCGGTGTTCTTCGTCTTTAAAAGACCCCAAACAGACCGAAATCCATCATTTGCTCC
>CAODLS013819441.1:0-18789 GCA_948243855.1 Flueggea neowawraea
GTTCTCTCATTAATATTTAAACTAAGTTTTAATAATAGATTATTAAATGAACTTAACTCGCCTTAATTAATTAATTAATACATACTAAAAACACATTTAATGTATTCACTAAAAATTAATTAAATTAATAATCTAAAAAAATTATTTAAAAAATATAAATTGTCACAAAATTTAAAAAATAAATAAAAAAATTTTAGAGACTGTCTTTTAATTTTTCTTGTTATCTACATCACTATAGTATATATGATAAACATACATATACGCATCAGAAAGCCACTGACGCTTCACTACTTAAGCGGTGAAAACCAAAATGACAAGAATTGCTTTAGAGTGATCAAATATCGTTAAGTGCGCTCATCACCGCCTCTGCCGGCAAGGTCCAATACTTTCCAAAAAGAAAGGACACTGACAATCCATAACAATTTTTTGTATTTTCACTTGTCAGTTCCATAGCTCACCCTCAATCTCAAGAAGGCTTTCAATGGGGCATCAGTTGGTTTGATTTTTTCAGAACCTTGGCACACGTAGCTGCACATGTATTAAATCCAATGGGAAAAAAAAAACGAAGTTAGCCACATGTTAAGATCTTCACTTTACATGGTTTAGACCCACCGGACACCTCTATGCAGGATTCTGCTAATAAAACAATGACGCATAGCAGAGATATTAAATTGGTTAGAAAAACGGTTACAACTTTCTCTCACATAAATAGGAGACTGTGCAGTATATTCAATACTGAATATAACACATCTTCTTCTGCTCCTGTTATTTACTCTACTAGTTTATTTCTTCGTCTTTCATATTGTTGTTGCTTGGATTCTAACAGTAATAAAAGAATGAACTCAAACGATTAAAAATTTAAACGAAACGTCAAAACCTACAAACACAATACATAAAGAGATCGGGTTACTCCCCGAAGAAATATCCGACGCTCAAGTTAATAGTAATTTCGATAGAGTATTAGTGTGAGTAGTGACTAATGTGTAACTTGACAAATTGGCTCCCAAGTTTATTTATATGGTGATGATTAATGAGTAAGTGTTAATGTCTTGTAACGTTTTTCATTAATGATATTTTGTACCATTTTTTGTTACAACTCCCAATTAAATATATTTAATTAAATTTTTACCCATGTCTCATCAATTGCTCCCTATTTTTTTTTTGGGTTTTTCAAAAATAAGATTACAAAGTTTAGCATACTCTCTCAAACGGGCTTGGACTTCATCTTAAATATTCAAAAGCGAGGGCCTTTCTAAGTTTATTTTCTCAAGTAGTGAGCGGTTTGCCTATGTTCCAGAAATCAGGAAGTTCATTTGCTGTTTTGCGTTTTGGCGGCTTTCCTTGCTCAAAATTTTCTTTCCAATTTTCCTCTCCTGGTCCGTTGTTCTTGCTTCCGGATTTGGCTCCTTTCTCATGCAATGTATTTAGTTTTTTTTTTCTTAAACAGGAATGCTTCCTCTAATT
This sequence comes from Flueggea neowawraea, assembly GCA_948243855.1. Lineage (NCBI taxonomy): Eukaryota > Viridiplantae > Streptophyta > Magnoliopsida > Malpighiales > Phyllanthaceae > Flueggea > Flueggea neowawraea. The sequence continues at coordinate 1,465 of CAODLS013819441.1, forward strand.
AAGCTTTTTTTTTTTTTAAATAACTTCCTCTCTTTCCAAATCAACCAAAATATTTTCCCTCTTTGGCAAGATCTGAACCCTCCAAACACATATTTTTAAAGACTCTTTTCTTTCTCGTAGGGTTTTTCTTACTTCGTTCCTCTCATCTATGATTTTGTCCGATCAATCTTCTTTCTCTCCTACCTGTTGCCTTGTTTTTCTTTTCTTCTTGTGCTTGTTGTTTCGTTCTTCTTCTTCGTTTTTGCATACATTTTTTGTATTATTTTTTTATTATCATGTTCTTTATTCTTTTTTTCTAACGATGGCATGAGGTGGGTTTCATTGAGTGTCAGCAGAAGTCGCTTTGGTCAAGCGGGTTTCATCTGGTGGGGGCGGGAGTTGATTCATGAACAGAGTCGTGCTTACTGTTGCTCAAAAAAGGTGAAGAGGAAGACTAAAACGACGTGTCGTTTGCTAGAAAAATGGACGATTGTGTGTGAATAGTGAGAAATGATGGGCAGTTTGCAGTAAAAGAGACGACTAGCTATTTTTTATTTCAAATGACTGGCCTTTTTCAGAGTGTAGCAGACGTTCGACTGTTCATGATTCCAAATGTTGTTCTGTTTGCGGGGTGTGGCAGATGATCGATTGCTCGTGATTTCAGACGACGTACCATTCGTCAAGTATAGTACACATTTGACCGTTCGAGATTCCAAACGTCGTGTTGTTTGCTGAGTGTTGTAGACAATCGACTGTTCGTGATTTCAAACGATGTGCCATTTACAGAGTGTAACAGACGTTCGACCGTTCATGATTCCAAACGTCGTTCCACCCGCAAAGTGTTGCAGACGATCGTTTGTTCATGATTTCAAACGTTGTGTTGTTTGGGGGGTGTAGCAGATGAGCGATTGTTTGTGATTCCAAACTGTTAAACCAAGGGTGGTCCATATTTAGATCCTTTTGTATTTTGATCATGAACAAATATTGGTCATGAAGACAACAAAGCACAATGTTCAATAAGATGGTCAAATGATTCAACTATTGGGGTAAAAGAAGTGTTACTCAAGTAATATTGATACTTAGTTGAGTAAAACAAGTTCCAGATGCATGAGATAGTGAAGCTTTCACTTGAGCAACTTGGAAGTGACCCGAGCAAGTAGAATACCCGGAAACATCACTGGAGGAGGACTTACTTGAGTAAGAAATAAAGTTACTCGAGTAATCGAAGAATCAGGTATGAATCAGGTCAAAAATCACTATCACTCGAGTGAAAAATATTCTCACTCGAGTAAGTCATATATGGCAAGAAATCAAGCATCAATCAAGCATCAAATGCATTCCAACAGCTAGATTAGCAACCCCAACGGTCATATGGGAAAGAAAGGCTATATATACACGAAGAAAAGGCAGAGAATGCATGGATAATCATGTGCTTTCAAGTCTCAAATATTTAGATCAATACATCAACCTCAAAACACTAAAACCAAGCTAGAGAGAAGATTATGAGCATCAACCAAACACATGTACTCCTAGCATAGAGCTTTTACTTGTATCTTTTTGTATACTTCTTGGGTGTGGGAAAGGTTTGTTGTGAGTCTTAGAAAAAAAATTGTAAGGGCTTTAGAGGTGTGAGCATTGAGAGAAATCAACCTTGGTTTATTCTTGAAACGGAATCAATTATTGTAAGAGTTCTCACTTAGCTTGAAAGTGAAGGTGGCTTTGGAGGTGTTGAGCCGGGAATCAACCTTTTTGTAAGGCCTTGTTGGATTGAGCCATAATCAATCATCTAGATATAGTGAAAAGCCTAAGTGAGACTTAGGTAGTGGACGTAGGCAGGGTTGGTCGAACCACTCTAAATCCTTGTGTTTATTTTTCTCCCTTTCCCACTTGCATAGCTTCAACTAAAGCAAGACCGAATCCATTCTTTTAATTGGTATCAGAGCGAGTCTCTGTTCGAAAAGGCTTAACATCCTTGGAGCAAAGATTCTACATCATTGGAGTCTAATTTCTTAATGTTAATATATTTCCAACTTGTTCAATTCTCTTCATTTGTCATTGATGTGTTTAATGGTTTGAAACAGATAGGGGGAGTATATAGTTTTTTTTTGTATGCATAAATTGAGTTTAAAAGGGGGAGCAAAAACTTGTTTATTGTTAAATCTTTTTGATGATTACAAAAAGGGGGAGAGGAGTGTTGAATGAATTTGCATGATCACACATTATTTTTGCATGTTTCTAACCTCTTGACAAAGATAAAATCCTTGATCAAATTTGTTGTCATTGATGTAGTATTCAAACTCCTGAAGGTTTTGTCATCATCAAAAAAGAGGAGATTTTTGAACTAAGTGTGGTCCATATTTATATCCTTTCGTGTTTTGATGATGGACAAAACTTGGTAATGAAGACAACAAAGCACAATGTTCAATGAGATGGTCAAATGATTCAACTATTGGGGTAAAAGAAGTGTTACTCGAGTAATATTGATACTCAGTCGAGTAAAATAAGTTCCAGATGCATGAGAAAGTGAAGCTTTCACTCGAGCAACTTGGAAGTGACTCGAGCAAGTAGAATACCCACAAACATCACTGGAGGAGGACTTACTTGAGTAAGAAATAAAGTTACTCGAGTAATCGTAGAATTAGGTGTGAATCAGGTCAAAAATCACTATCACTCAAGTGAAAAATATTCTCACTCGAGTAAGTCATATATGGCAAGAAATCAAGCATCAAATGCACTCCAACGACTAGATTAGCAACCCCAACGGTCATACGGGTAAGAAAGGCTATAGATATATGGACAAAAGGCAAAAAATGCATGGATAATCATGTGTTTTCAAATATCAAATATTTAGATCAATCCATCAACCCCAAAATACCAAAACCACACTAGAGAGAAGATTATGAGCATCAAGCAAACACATATACTCCTAGCATAGAGATTTCACTTGTATCTTTTTGTATACACCTTAGGTGTGGGAAAGGTTTGTTGTGAGCCTTAGAAAACAACATTGTAAAGGCTTTGGAGCTTTGAGCCTTGAGAGAAATCAACCTTGGTTTATTCTTGAACCGGAATCAATTATTGTAAGAGTTCTCACTTAGCTTGAAAGTAAAGGTGGCTTTGGAGGTGTTGAGCCGATAATCAACCTCTTTGTAAGGCATTGTTGGATTGAGTTGTAATCAATCATCTAGATATAGTGAAAAGGCTAAGTCAGACTTAGGTAGTGGACGTAGGCAAGGTTGACCGAACCACTCTAAATCCTTGTGTTGATTTTTCTCTCTTTCCCACTTCCATAGCTTCAACTAAAGCAAGACTGAATCCATTCTTTCACAAAAGACATTCCATTTACAAGTGTAGTAAATGGTCGGCCGTACGTGATTTCAAATGACATGTCGTTTGTAAAGTGAGCCAGACGATCTATTGTTCTTCGTTTCAGATGACAAGATGTTTGACCCTTCCAACTATATGTGGTTTTATATTTTGAACAGGCGACTGCATGCCTAATCCACAATGTGACCCATCACTTTCCACCCTCTCCAGATGACTATGCACTCTGAACACTTTAATTGTTGCGTCATTTGCTTTTTTGGATGCACAGCAGCGAGCTGGTCCACATGACTATCTACCTTTGTTGCCTTACCTACTGCATGTCATTTTTGGGACTGTGTGATCTGTCTCACATGCCTTATTTTTTTTTCAATCACTTTAAGTTTTCCTAACTTTTATCTTCTTTTTGCAAGCCACTCCTCTTTGTCTTTTTTGTTTCCGACAACATGTCTTCATCAAGGAAAATGGGTATAATTCTTCCACTCTATTTTCTATTTTGATTTATTTATTCGTTGTTTCATAAAGTTTTCGATGGCCTTGTGTCAAAATTTTCCATGTAACCATCCTGGAGGGTCGCTTAATTCTAATCGTAAGTCCATTATACTCCCCTTAAATGTTAAGGAGATTCGGTGTGTTTACGCGTTTCCTCCAAATTGGCAAGTTTCACTTCCTTAATCGAATTGTCCTTCTCCTTCACATGCACCGTCTGACGCCTTTGCAATGTACGTGAGTTTGATGGAGCTTGGAGTTTTCTTTCACCTTCTTCCTTTTGCCGTGCAATTCTTGTCAGAGAATAAAATTGTCCCCGCTCAACTTCAACCTAAAGGATGGGTTATCCTCATGGGTTTTTATGTCATTTATGTTAAAAAAAAAAGGATAGACCTTTCCTCCAACTTATTATTCTGCTTCTATCACCTTCATAGCGGTTCTGATTCATTCCTCTTCGAAAGTCCTCTGCCACTCACTTTCTATTTTTAGACAATATCTCCAAGACGAGGTCCAAATCTAAAGATTCGTGGTTTCTAGTCCATCCTTCTGCTAACTTCTGGAAAGCTCCTTTTGGTTGGTTCCATAATAGAGCCAAAGAATCACAAATTTTGGGAAAAGACTTAAGGAAGATGTTCGTGGATCAAATAAATGGTTTGATCGTAAGAAACGAGGTTACTCTTTCTTCACTGCTAAAACCTACAAACCTAACTGACGTAGGTGGGGGCATCAACTCTAAACCTTTGGCTGCAAACAATTTTGGTCACTCTCTTTATGAAGGTGCAATAGGTGAATGAGGTAAAGCCATATCTGCTTCTTGCGTCCTAGCATCTTAAAAAAAGCCTTCATGCAATATCACCATAGCTCATGTACTTGATCCCTCCTCGTATCCTTTAGATGATGATAACTTTGTCCACTCACTTGGACCTGAACTCTCTTCTTTAGAGGATAAATTCTTTGACGATGTCATGAGGGTGTCATCTAACCCTTTAGATGGTTTCTTAGGCCACGTTTTTGGAACTCCAATCGTTAATGTAGAAGGTGACCTTAGGATTTTTTTTGTTCATCGAATTCGTACTATACGCATCACTTTTAATATGTATCCACTTGCATTATTACCCTTTATTTTAACCTTCTTTACTTGTGCAAGGTCTAATCCCTTCAATGAGGCCATGCATTTGAAGAAAAGTAAATTGAGTGGTCCTTCCAACCTTCCCACCTCCAAGAAGGTTCACAGTGTTCCTTCCAAGCCTCTCAAGGAAAAAGGAAAAGTTGTTGTTGATAAGCACCCGAGGCCCATTCGGAGACTGCTGCACTCTGATAAGTGTCGATTGATCACTTTGCCTAAAGTTGGCTCTCCCTTTCTAGATTGATAATTAAGGAAAGTCTTTCAAAGGTTCTAAGTTTGTAGCCTGGGCTGGGGTTTTATATACAGACTTAGTTGGGATGCACGACATGGTCGCTAGATTGGTGATGAACACGATCCTGCTTAGAGATGAGGAGGCCCTTTTTGGTTCTTCAGAGGAGTGCATTGATTTGGCCGAGATAGGCGCCCTAAAGGTTACTTCCTCTTTTCTCACGATGTTCTTACCCTTGATGTTATAACCTATTTTTTACAAGGCTAAAAATTCTTTTTTTTGTTGCAATATCTCCAACAAACTACTATTGCTTTTGCTATGGCTGGAACACTCGACGCAGGCTAGATGAAGAGATCGTAGCACATGAAGCCGCAGGGAAAGAAGTTCAAACTCTCCAACATGTTGATCCCCAGCTCCAAGCTTAATTTGAGTCCTTAGAGCAAGAGAAAAAGAAGAGAAGAGATAAAGGCTTCTCACTCTTCACTCATTGCTGATTTTGAAGCCTTGTCGGCAGAAAACTCCAATCTTCTTCAAGAAAAGGCTAACCATCCTGACTATTTAGAGAAAGCTTGTGCCTGTGATTCTTTATTAATTGAGAATAAGTGGTTGCTGGATGAGCTTGAGTCTTTAAGGAGGAACCATTATGATGACAAACGGTCCTTCATTATGAAGCATTTGTTTCTGCCATGGTCTCTGCCCCACTGGTTTAGAGGAACCCAACACCTACTAGGTTTGTTTGTTTCATGAGAGGTAGGATAGGGATGAAACTGTTCTACCTTTTCTTTTTCATTTTTGTAATGAAACTAAAAACTAAGAGAAAATGGGAGAATGATACAATTTTGAAAGGAAAATGAGAATTTCTCAGAAACCCTATTGAAGAGCAATGTTAGAAATCAGAAACCCAAAAGAAAAAGTGAAAAAAACATACCCGTTACTAATCAGAATTCATTGTAAAATGGTTTGGTGGTATTGGCAATGAAAAAGATGGAAACTTTGAAAAGTATTTTCTTTCCTTTTTGGGATATTTATTTACCAGTTTATTGCCCAACTCAACAGCTTCTCCCTTGTGAGAAGCTTTCTTGCCTTAACTCCTTCCACAGAAAACACAAATCCTCTTAAACTTGGTGTTGTGGACCATGTTCCTCAATGATAGCGTGTTAAGCCCATCCACTGAGGTATTGTCCGCTTTGGGCTCATAGGCCTGAAATAACAAATACCACACTAGAAGGGGTTGAATAGTGTGGAGTGTACTGCTTCTACAACCTAGCAAGTCTCATCATTCTTCCTCTTGTAATTGGAAGTCTTTCGGAAGTCCTCTCTTGGTCCCTTCACCATTTCCCTTTTTCTTCTCTGCATCATATTTTTGAATTTTCTGATGTTCTTTACATAACGGGCCAGTGCGGCCTCATCTTCATCTTCACTTTCTTCATTATCTTCATCACTTTCTTCTTTGTAAGAACCACTTGCATTGAGAGCTACACTCTCCTCTCTTAGTTTGGGGCGTCCTCCTCTAGTCATCAATATAATCTCATAGTTAATGAGAGACCTAACCAATGCATTGAAGTCCAATGTGTTGGGATCCTTAGACTCTATGATTGTAGTAACTTGTGAGTCCCGTTCCCTTGGAAGTGACCTCAAGATTTTCTTGACCTTCTCACTGTCATCCATATGTCTCCCAAGAAATACCAAACCATTTATAATTAGCAAAGCGATCAAGCATAGATGTGATTGATTCTCCTTTCTTTATTGAGAAAATTTCATAATCATGAAGGCGCATATTGATCTTAGTCTCTTTCACTTGGGTCGTACCTTTATGAGTGACTTCAAGTCTCTCCCACATCTCTTAGGCACTTTTACAAAAAAGAGACACGATTGGTCCCCTAAATGGTGAGAGCATAAAATATGAGTTGCATTGCATTGGCGCTGATTTGGTCATGCTTTCATTCTTCATCATCATAATCTATTTCCTTCTTGTTTGCCCTATTCTCATCTTTAGGAACTCTTGGTCCTTTCACGATCACTTTCTAATATCTAATGTTTTGACTCTTGATGTAGACCATCATTCGCTTCTTCCAAAGTGAATAATTTGTACCATTGAATCTTTATGGCTTAGTGGTGGTCAACTCTTCTTCAAAGTAGCTGGGATTCCGTTGGAATTCGTGACTAATTTCATGATATTCATAAGCATACATGACAGCAGAAATAACAAAAATTCCAAATTCCACCAATGATCCATGCACATCAACATATATGATTAGGGTTAGATTTTTTACCTTGAAAACCAATGCTCGAATGTATGACTGAATGGAGTGTTGATGTTTCTTTTAGTATTCAAGGCCGAATTACCCTCTCTCTCACGTTGCCTTTGCGCGAATGTTTCTAAAGGTATCCACATAAACAAACTTTCTTAGATCGGCGATGTGTACTAGCACTTAGAATCTCCATTCTAGTTCCATAAAATAGTTTTCTATCTTTTGTGTGTGACATTAACGGATTCGGCACTACTTTGTGTTGAAATTCGACCAACTATATATATAAGCATAGAAAACTCTAATCAATGTGTACTAGGGTTTTATTTACTTGTCCTACAAGAATTAGAACTTCTTTTTAATAATGTAGTGTGTCGAATTTCCTAGAAACATATGGACTAAGTTTTCTTCTTCTTGTCACACAAGAATAAGGGCTCCTAAAAAATAGGAGTGGGCCAAATTTTCTCCTAAAAAATGAGGTGTGTCGAATTTTAGTGTGGGCTAATTAATGTTGTTGGACTTTTAATTACATGATACATTATCATTAAATAAATTATCTATGATTAAAACATATGGGCTGAATTTATATCACACATAATAACATACCCAAAACCATGTTTAACCTAACAAGAAATATATTAAAAGCCCATTACATTAATGGATAATATCTTATATCATATTTAAGATATAAATCACAAAAACCTAAATTATTAATAATTAATCAAATTAATTATCTTAATAATTCAATTACTATCAGAGAGAATATTTGTGAGCTGATCCAACTCATTTTAGTGTGTGATCTAATAGGCTCACTTGAGTTTTGGCAATAGGCCTTTTCCCAATACTTGGGTGCATAGACCATAAGCGGTATCTAGTAATACATTATGGCAACCCAAAATCGAGTGGATGTTGGTAATTCGAGTTTAACCTTTCACAGTTTGATAGTTAGTTCTTTTGTCTCACAATAGTTGTCACTCTCACTATCACTCCTTTACAAAATTCATGACAAATCCAATCATAACATTTATTATTATCCTATTAAGGATAACGTTTGACTAAGTCAAAACATGTGATTCCTCGTGTAGGATTCGATAGTAAGTTTCAGTCAGAGGACTCAAATATCACCACTGCATGAAAGTTACTTGTCGCATTAATCCATGAAGTGTTTTCATAGCGGGTCAGACAAATACATGTTTCTTAACATGTATCTACGTTCTAAATGATGTCTTCACATCCATAATCAGTAAAACGTGATTACCCACTTAGCAACATACTAATCTTAATTTATTATCATTCCTACAATTATAATCGATTAGGGACATTTAGAAAAGTATTCATTTTAACCTTACGGTTTTACTATCAAGTCAAACTTGATGACATAAGGAAGAATAAACTATTCATGGAGATTTTATCTTCATAAAACATATTACAATATGTCAAAGATATGAAATGAAATGTCTCTTTATTAAATGATAAATCGAATGACAATGTCTATATATGATTGGACTAGGGCATCAAAACTTACAGATTTAAGTTCAAAGCCATCCTGGATCTTCACTCTTCAGTGGTGAAATCGTTACAAATAAGGGTCTTAGCTCTAATACCAATTGAAAGAACAAACACCACACTAGAAGAAGGGTTGAATAGTGTAGAGTGTACGACTTTGAATCCTTTTTTTCTTTGAACACAAACAAACACAAAATAGTAGAGAGCATAAGGAATTTAGAGTGGTTCGGCTTAACTCTTACATATGTCCACTACCTAAGTATCACCACTTAGGATTTCCACTAATTTCAATAACAAATTACAACTTTCACTTTCAAGCTAAGTGAGAACTCTTACAATTATTGATTCCGGTTCAAGAATAAATCAACCTAGGATCTACCTTTGATCCCAACCTCATAAACTCTCTGTTTGTAAACAATAAATCGCTCACCAACAAATTTAAAATAAGGATACAAGTAGTGAAGATATGTAATAAGCTCAAAGTACACTTGTATCACCAAGAACAATGAACAATGCTAGAATTAGGTTGCAATGAGTAGTATTTGCATTGTTGTTGTCTCATCTTCTGTTCTAGAAATGTATTTATACTTCCTAAAATATCTCTAGCCGCTGTGACTTATTAGGCACTTGTTGGAGTGTGAATCTGATCTAATTTTTCTTTCCTTTCCAGTGCTTACTCGAGTAACAATATGGTCTACTCTAGTAACTTTAATTTTGACTTCCAGTGTTGTTGTACTACATATGCCTTACTCAAGTAAGACAAATATCTACTCGAGTAATTGACCCTTTGTGACCGTTGGATTTTGATTTCCTTCCATATCTGACTTGATTGCCTTTGATCTCTTAATTTCCAAAACACACTTACTCGAGTAACCAGGAAACTTACTCGAGTAACTTCAGTCTTTAAATACTTTGTTGAAATTCTGGAACACACTCACTCGAGTAACAATTGAAATAGAGTACCCTCTAGAGCAACCACTTACCCGAGTAACACCCAATTCAGTCTTCGTATACTCGAGTGATCCATGAACTTGCTCGAGTAACTTTATCAACCAGTGGCTCACTGGATATTGGTCTTGCTTGAGTAACTTCATACTTACTCGAGTGAGATTTTGTCTTACTTGAGTAACACCAAATTCTGACAATATTTTGGACACGCCACTTACTCGAGCAACTCTGTAAGTTGCTCGAGTAACTCCTCATTTCTTCCAAAAAATTCATCCTTGGGCATCCTTGCTTAGTATTGCATTTAGTTAACTTATTTACCAACTTTTGTTCATCATTAAAACATAGGTGAATCTAAATGTGAACCACCTTTGGTTCAATAGGGCCCTCACGGTTTTGTCCCTAAAAATGCACCTCAATAGTTTGAGAGAGGAAGGTGAATATAAGTGACCATTGGCCTTGACTCCTAGGCGATGTGAGAGTATATCACTACAATTGCCCTCCCCAATCGAGGTTAAGGGCTTGAGAACACAACTTTAACTTGACGAGTTTTTGCTCGAGTCCTTATAGATGTGCCAATTGTTGTTGCCTCAAAAAATAAACAACAATATTAACGAACACTTGAATATTCGAGAATTATGAATGTGACCTACAACAATTGGTGTCATTTGTGGGAAAAATTGAATGACAAGCCTTGTTCATCGACGTTTGAGAAGGTCACCAACAACATCAACACATCCACCTTGGTGCAAACACCTTTAAACCAAGTAGGGCATCGCGATGAGGATATAAGAAGAGTTGGTGTTGGAGCGGGAGCTTCGAGAACTTCCATCCCAATTATTCCACTAGATGACTACAAGGCACTGAGGAGACAGAGCGAGAGAAACCAAAAAGCACAAGGCGAGATGGCGGCCTTACTTCAGCAGCTCCTTCCTCAGGTGCAACTTCCACCTACATTGTGTGTTTACACCCAAAGTGCCCAGAGTGAAGGAGTGCCAGAAAGACGTGACGTTTTGCAGTAAAGTCATTGCCAACCTTCTTAAGTTTGTGAGAACCAAATCCTCTGCCTCGTCAAGTGCACTTCAACATTCTTGTCCCAGAAGCTTGAGGCAAGGCTAAAAGGAAAAACAACTCCTAAGTCGTGGAAAGTACCTGCAAAGGAGAACCTAGGGTTCATCCAAGAAAGGTTGAAGTAGAGGCCTAATCCTTAATAAATGTTCAAGAAGCGGCGGACATGAAAAAGATGATCAAGGAAGTTCTCGAACAAAGTAAGTTGGTTCAGATGGAGGAAGAGCAACAGAAATCCAAAGCTCCACTCACCAAAGAGCTTATGGGAAAGCCACTTCCTCAAAAATTCAAGACGCATCAACTACCAACCTTATCAGAAAAAGAGGACCCTCACAAGCAGGTCCAAAACTACAAAGCCATCATGATGCTTCATGGGTAGGATGACGCCATCATGTATCGTGCATTCCCGATAACACAGAAGGACCATGCTCGTTCATGGTTCAATAGACTGAAAGAGGCGTCTCTCTCTTGTTTCGACCAATTGAGGAAGGAGTTCATCAATGCCTTTATCATTAACAATAAATAGAATAAGGACACCACATACGTACTGAATGTAAGGAAGAGTAAGAAGGAGACTCTGCGACAGTACGTGGATAGCTTCAAGAATGCCACTCTCGAAGTTCATTTTTTGCAACCAGGAGGCCATTGTATGTCCAAAATGGCAATCCAAGAGGGTGGTGAATTGGATTTCTAACTTTTAAAACAGATTTGAAAACATTTTTGAACTAGCAAGAACAATTAATACAAGTTATAAATAAAGCAATAATAATAACCCAATTCACTTAAGTAATAAATGTAAAGAGAGAAAGGATAGAAGAAACAAAGCCAAGATTTATAGTGGTTAGACCCTGTTAGCCTATGTTCACTCCTCAAGCTTTCCTTTGAGATTTTGAATCCACTATAACTTCCTTCTTCAATAGGTGAAGGCAACCTCTACACACTCCTGCTTCAATGGTACAAGATTAAACCACTTAAGTACAACCCTTGTTTTCAAGATAAATAAGAAAATTATTCTGTCTCTATTACAATAATTTTCTCTTACAAAGAAGAATGAAAATGTAATCTATCACTCTCAGGCAAGAATAATCTTTCAAGTGTAAAGATCACTTTTGAGAGGAATATGAATGATTTGTCAAATAAAGGCTTGATGATGTTGTTGGATGATTGCAAGTAGTTGTTCTAACTTCTCTGAAGTCTCTTGGATGTATTTATACCTTTGGAGGTCGAAAGAGATGTTGGAGAATTAATTGTAGCCGTTAAGAGATAAAGGAGCCATTGCATTTAATGCTTTGACACAACATATAACTTGAGTAATACATGTGTAACTCGAGTTATCCATATAATCAAATACGAGTCCTGAGCCTCTAACTCGAGTTGACATTTCCTCTCACTCAAGTTATCCATGAATATGACTGTTGGGACCACTAACTTTTGACAATTGAACTCTGATATTGTCAGTCCTAGGTATAATTATTTTGTCTCCAATGATAGCTCGAGTTAACCAATATTATAACTCGAGTTAGCCTTCATACACTTGTTCATGTTTGATTGAATTCTTCGAGTTGTGACCAATGATACTCGAGTTGAATTTATTCCTCTGATACCCCAGAATATTTAACTCGAGTTAAGCTTTTTCATAACTCGAGTTATGTGACTATTGATCTACTCGAGTTATCTGTTCATTAACTCCAGTTGTACCATATGAACCGCTACCATGGAAAGTCCTCTTACTCGAGTTGCATATCATTTAACTCGAGTTGTCCGGCACTTGAATAACTCGAGTTGAATATTTGTTCCTGATGCTCTGATTTTTCTTCTCATCTTCTGGACGCTATTTTTGCTTCATTAACTTGAGTTGGACTAAGTTATAACTCGAGTTATCTTCAAACTTTCATACTTAAATATTCAAGTATCAAACCTAATTCTGTTCATCATCGAAACACAAAGGGATCCAAATGTTAACCACTCTTGGTTCAACAATCTCCCCCTTTTTTTGATGATGACAAAACATGAAAGAGTTCGATACTCCCCCTTAGTAGATGCATCTATCAAAGCCACCAAATTTGAAAAAATTGATCAAGGTTTTACCCTTATCATAAATGTTAGCACATATCAAATTCAAACTCCCCCTTATTACAATATTTTCGCAATGAGAGAATATAAGAGATTTTCAATTCAATTTAGCACACTAATTCACAATTTTCACAGTATCATTTTCACAAAATCAAATTCACAAAATATTTTCAATTCAATTTAACACAATAATTCAATATAACACAATTTTCACAAGATTAACTCACATTTTACTCCCCCTTTTTGTTATCAACATAAAAGGGAAATAGACAAATATCATTGACAACCATAAGAGGATGAATAATCATTAAATATTCATTTGTAGAGTAAGTATGCAAACATCCAAATAGGCTTACAAATTAGCCAAAGAGAATAAACTCAATGCACCAAGATAGGCATACAAGTTTGCCAATATGACATTCACAAGTTCAAACACATGTTAAAACAAAATAAAGAGTGCATGAAATGAGTGAAATATAATTCCAAGTGTCCTAGCTAAATCATGGAAATGGTGGTGGTGGTGGTGGTGGTGGTGTAGAGGTAGAAGGAACAACATCGTTGTTGGTGCATCGAGTGCCCTTCATCCATGTCCAAATGTCACTCACAAATCCCAAAAGTTTGTCCATTTTTCTTTCCATGCGATCTACCTTTGCATTAAGTGCTCTAAATTCCTCAACACCTACCGAAGCCAGAGATGAACTTGCTCCACTAGCACCCATTCTTCCACTTCTAGCACCACCAAATGTGCAATTAATGGGAGGAGGAATACGAGCTCTATCTCTTGGATTAACCAAAACATCCGAATCTAATCTCACATGAGGTAAAAAATCCACCCTCGGTTCTCCGTTTTGATCATTTTGGTATTGAGCAATTTTGTTTTGTTGAAGATCCAATAGTGTGGCATTTCTTGAAAATCATACCTTGAGAGACCGACTCCTTGCTCGAGAAGGATTCGAATGATAATAGCATCATGGGGAAGTCCATCTTTTCTTTTGCCCTTCTCATATGATTTCTTGAAAAAATTGTTTCCATTTGTATTTCATCCTTTTAATGATGTGAGTGGAAAATTTATTTGTGTTCCCTTAGTCATATGCCACAAAATTTCGATGTCCAAAGCTGTGATATGATTTTAGGTATCCTTGTTTAGGGTAATACTCCTATTGATGGCATAGTGAATAATATGTAAGTCGCCTTTAAAATCAATAGCTTCAACATCAACAAGAGGTCTAACTTCAACTACATCCTTGGATTTAAAATGGTCGGTAACTTTCTGAAGTCGAAATTCTTCACTAAGAACAACTTGTTCATCGATGTCATCATCACTATCCTCCACAATTTCCTCAACAGGAGATAAGCCCGTATGCACAAATCCACCCTCGGAATATTAAACAAGCGACATAAATGGCGTTCTGAAATAATAAAGCCATGCCCACACACTCGAGTACGAAGGACGATTCCTTGTTCACCTGGCCGCTTAACTTCATCCATATTGGCATAAAATTCTTTGACCAACTCCTCATAAATAACATTTCTATAGCTAAGAAAATCATTTATTCCTGGAGGCATAAACACTTCTTCTAGATCATAAATAGCATCCCTTAAGGCTTCATAATCAAATATCATCAAAGGCAAGAGTTTCTCTTTAGAGATTACCTTATGATACACTTCTTGTGCAATGGAAGAAATAAACCTTGAATCCAAGGGAAAACCTTCTATTGGGATGGAAGAACTCGATGGGGGCAGCTGCTGCAAGAGGTTCTCACTGTCTTTTTGAAGATTTTCGACGCAAGGGAGGAGGAGAGGGTAGCGGAATCATAGTCGTCTTCCTCAACTGGATGTCAACCCTTTCTAGCCATTTGTTTTGTTCTTGGAGGCATTTTTCAAAAATTTGAAGTTAGGGTTTGGTTGGGGTGGACGGATGGATTTTGATGTGTTTTGGGTGTTTTTGATTGCATGGAGAGGTGAAATCAAGTGTATAGAAGTCGATTTTGAGTGGGTAGTGTTGGGTTTTTTTGGATTTCGGTTGAAATCAACTCGAGTTAGAGAGAGGGAGAGGAAAGTCAGTCGGGTTTGAAAGGAGAGAGAGTGGGTCATGTGGGTTTGTTCTTGATGTCAACTTAAAAGCACATTGTGACCACATATAATTTGAGTTATCCATCCTTGAACTCGAGTTATAGGGACCCCAATTAACTCAAGTTGTCCATACGCACTTACTCGAGTTATCTAACCATCGGATAACTCGATTTATCTATTTGCTTTACTCGAGTTATATTTCTCCAGAAATGCCCAGATAGCCTAGTTCAACCCTGTAACTTGCAAACCATATCTTTTTACCCAAGTAAACCATTCACACAGCCTATTTCTTCAATTTGTATCAAATAACCTCTACCAATACTTTGCCACACCACCAATAGAGATAACCTTAGACAATTGTGGATCATTTTAATATAAATGAATGCAAATGAATAAAAAATTACATCATTTAAACACATAATTCAATCATGTCAAGTCTGCTACGAATTGAAGAGAATTTTTCACTATCCAATGGTTTTTTTAAAATGTCCGCTAATTGATCTTCAGTTCTAACAAACTCAAGCACAATATCACCATTCAAAACATGATCACGAATAAAGTGATGTCTAATACTATATGCTTGGTTCTAGAATGTTGGATGGGATTTTTCGAAATATTGATAGCACTAGTGTTGTCACATTTAATAGGAATTTTTGAAATCATGAAACCATAGTCTTCCAATTGATGTTTAATCTAGATAATTTGTGCACAACAACTACCCGGTGCCACATATTTGGATTCGGCAGTCGATAGAGAAACACAATTTTTCTGTTTAGAAAACCATGATACTAGTGCATATCCTAGGAATTTATATGTTTCGGATGTACTTTTTCTATCTAATTGATTACCACCGTAATTCGCATCCGAATAACCAACAACATCAAAATCGTCACACTTAGAATACCACAAGCCAACATATCGAGTATCAATAAGATAATGAAAATACGTTTAGCGGCAATCAAATGAGATTCTTTAGGGAAAGCTTGAAATCTAGCACATAAACACAAACTATGCATTATATCCAGCCTACTAGCGGTAAGATAAAGTAGAGAACCGATCATATCTTGATATAGCTTTACATTCACGGATTTCTCTATATCATCTTTTGTGAGTTTTGTGCTTGTGCCCATTAATGTGCTACAAGGTCTTGCATTCTCCATACCAAATTTCTTTAAGAGATCTCCAATATACTTTGATTCGTTCATGAAGAAGCCATCTTTCAATTGTTTTATTTGCAATCCAAGAAAGTAGTTCAACTCACCCATCGTGCTCATCTCGAATTCCTTGTGCATGTCATTTGCAAACTCTTCACACAAACACACATTAGTAGTACCAAATATAATATCATCAACATATATTTGGACAAATAACATATCATAATGCTTGTTTTTAATAAAAAGTGTTGTGTTAACCTTCCCTCTTCTAAAACCTTTTTCAAGAAGAAAATTACTAAACATTTCATACCAAGCTCTTGGAGCTTGTTTCAATCCATACAAGGCCTTAGTGAGTTTAAAAACATGGTTTGGAAATTTGTGATCGATGAAACCGAGAGGTTGTTCAACATACAATTCCTCTTTCAAATAGCCATTTAAAAATGTACTTTTCACATCCATTTGATAAAGTTTAAAACCTTTAAAGCATGCAAATACACATAAGATGCAAATGAATTCTAATCTAGCAACGGGAGCAAATGTCTCATCAAAATCTATGCCCTCTTCTTGGTTACAACCTTGTGCAACAAGTCTAGCTTTAATTCTAAATTTTTTCTATTTTCATCGATTTTAATTCTAAACACCCACTTATTGCCAATATGGTCTTATCCTTAAGTCTAGCAACTAGTTCTCATACACTATTTCTTTCAAATTGGTTGATCTCTTCTTGCATGGCAGCACACCAATGTTCATCATTCAAAGCATCATCAACATTCTTAGGCACTATTTGAGAAACAAAGGCAACACTACCAATATCAAGATAAGTAGAAGATCTAATTTTTACCCCTTTTGATACATCACCAATAATTTGCTCTTTTGGGTGATCTTTAGCAAATTTTTATTCTTTTGGAAGGTCTTCATGTTGTTGTTGTTGAGCATCTTGATGACTATGTATTTTTATTCATTAAAATCCTTGCTTTCTTGATTCTTGTCCACTTTGTCATCAATGCCAAGTTCATCCATTTTGTTAACAATATCTATATCATCATCATCATCACAAGTTCTTGACAAAGAATGGTTAGATTCATCAAACATAACACATATAGACTCTTC
>CAODLS013819447.1:0-10666 GCA_948243855.1 Flueggea neowawraea
GAAAAACACAATGAGATTCATAGAAAATAACAGAGCAATTAGAGTCTTGTGCTAATTTGCTAACTGACAAGAGGTTGCATGCTAGTTTTGGAACATGTAGGACAGATTTTAGGCAAATATTGGAGGAAAGGTGAATCAAACCTTTTCCTGCAATAGCAGAGAATGAACCATCTGCAATTCTAATTTTTTCATGACCTGAACTAGGAGTATAAGAGTGAAACAAATTTGATTGTCCAGTCATGTGATCAGAAGCCCCTGAGTCAATGATCCAGGGAGTGGAGTTATAAGGAAAAGAACATGAGAAAGCCTTAGAGAGGCCTAGCTTATTACCTGTTTGTGCCACAGATGCATTAGAGACATTAGAGGATTCAGATATAGGTTTAAGCAATGTCAGAATTTGATTTATCTTCTCCTGGCTAAGATTTCTTGAAGACACTTCATTGGCTGCTGGATTTTTTGTGAATTTTTCCTCGTGAGACCCTTTCCAATTTGTTGGTTTTCCATGAAGTTTCCAACAAGTTTCTCTAGTGTGCCTAGCCTTGTTGCAGTAATCACACCAGACCCTAGTTTCGTCTTCTGGTTTCTTGTTGCGTCCGGCAACATTTCCAGCTACCAAGGCAGAGCTTTCTACTCCAGGTGTTGTGATCTTTTTTCCAAGCATCACTACCCTTCTGCTTTCCTCCTTGCGTACTTCTGCAAACACCTCTGCTATAGGAGGGAGTGGTTGCCTCCCAATAATTCTGCTTCTAACCTCATCATACTCAACATTTAGTCCAATAAGAAAGGTAAATGTTCTGTTACCTTCTACAGTTTTCCTATAGTGACTGAAATCATTAGTAGACTTCCATTCATAGTCATTAAACATATCTAGGTCTTGCCAAATTCTTTTCAAAGAATTGAAATATTTTGTGATAGAATCCTCACCTTGCCGAATCTGACCTAGTTTAAGGGTGAGCTCATACACTTTTGATTGATTTCCAAAATTAGAGTACATCTGATTCACATTATTTCATAGTTCCTTAGCTGTTTGATAACAAATATGGTTGGAACTTATTTCTTCATCCATGGAGTTGACAAGCCATGTCATCACCATTGAATTCTCAGCATCCCAGGTGGCATGTGCTGGATCATTGGTGGCAGGTTCCTTAACCCATCTCACCTCTTCAAAGGATATACATTCTAAATGACTGTGTTCAACACAGGAAATTATCTCCATTCAATCTGATTGAGGTGATCTGAATTGTGTGAGATTCAGAGGTAGGATTTTGAGAATGAGTAGTAAGGATAGGGTTAGAGGATTCTGCAATGTCGGACATGGTTGACATAGGGTATTGTAGGTGGCTAGGATTTTTCTAGGTTTGTTCAGCCTAGCTCTGATACCATGCAGAAAGAGGTAACTGAACAAAGTAGGGTTTTCAACATACTTTACTTTCGTTACATAATGGTATTATATAGACAACACATTGAGTTATACTAGGAAACAATATCTTTATATTCTCATCTTGATTATCTTTCCTATTTAGATAATTTAGAGTATATTTTCATCCGAAAATATCTCTCAACAAAAAATATAAGCAACATTAGTTATCATAGACCACTATGTATGTTGTCTCAAGTAAAACCGAAGAATGACAAATGGGTGGGATGGCTGGGTTCTGATGAGGGTCTGAAATGTGGTATTTTCTTACTTTTGTTCTTACTTGCATGTTTAATGTGGTTACGATTCACATATGTTGGAACTTTCTCAAATTGTATGATATTAATGTTGTTTCTAACTTTGAATCTTGGTTGCTTATGTTATTGCAGTTGAATAAGTCTGTTGTTGGGCCAAGAAATTTGGGAGTTATTGGTGATCGAAGATCCAGAGAAAGTGAGTTTAGAATTTCATGATTTATTTTATACGATTTTCAATGTCAAAAGTAATGGCCTAAAAATGTTACTTTAAACGAGCAACACCAACTGGCTACTGTTTATACACTATTAAACATTTCTCTTTATATTCTGCTGAAATCTTGCTATGTTGTGCATTTTGGTGAGATTTTTGGTTGGTTTGGGTGCATTGGGTGGAATAAGGTTAGGAAACCTGTAATTTTGATATTATTGTCTTTAAGTTTACATTTTTCTTCTTTTATTTTGTGTCTTTTTAAAGAATAGTTTCATTTTAGGAAAGCATACATCGATTGCTGCCACTTAACAGATTTTCATTTTGACTTAGGTTACTCCTTTTATTTTTACTGGCAATATGGTTTTTTCCTCTTTATTCATTTCTTTTTTATAACTAGTTTATTTTAGGGGAAGTTATCCAGAGGCCTCTGTGATTTGATGCAATCTTCAATTGGGTATCCTACTTTCTAAAACCATCAATGAATTTTTCCATCAGTTAAATTTAAGGTCCCACTCACATCAACATTGGTGACATTGCATGTCTCATAAAATTTGAAATTTTAAGATAGGTTATTTATACTTATCTTTGTTTATGTATAGATTTTAAAATAGAAAACCTCTCTGTTCATAATAAATTCTCTTTTTTCATAAACTTAGACCAGAACCCCTCTCCCAAACCCTTATCATCGCTGCAAGCCAAAGAAACCTACTATCCTCTCTCTTTCTCTCTCTGTGTGTGTGTGTGTGTGAATGGTGTTGTTAGTGGGGATGGATGGTCTGTGTTGTGGTTTATGGTTTGAGGGAGAAGGTAGAGATAGAATGGAGAAGAAGATAGTGATAAGAGTCAAAGTAGTGACAAAACAGCAGTGGTGGTAATGATGGTGCATTTGATGGAGAAGATGACAGTGAGAGAATCAAAGTGGAGTGAAAGAGAGAAGTTTTGATGGATATAGGACAGCTGGAGTTAAGGGAAAGTAGAGAGAAGTTTTCATGGAGTAGAAAAGACTCAAAGTTAAGGGAGAGAAGAAATTAAGAGTTACCATATTATAACAGGAGAGAGTACAATTGTCTTTTGTTATTAATTGTTAAATTTAACTGACGAAAGAATTAACCAAGGGCTAAATCAAGTGGTTTTAGAAAGCTGGGGACCTATGAATATTATATTAAATCTCATGGGATTTTTGGTAACGGGCCCCTTCGTTTTATATTGTTGTGTTCAGTTTTACTTTACGTCGTTATACAAGTCCATTTTCAGTTCATAAGCATGGGATACACATTATTGGCATTTGTTTTAGAGCAACCCTTTCTTTTGGTATTTGCGTTCTTTCAGCTTTAGTGTGTAAGAATATTGCTGATGTTCAATTAATCGTAGAATGTGCATCCTAACTCTAGTTTCATCTGAAAAGGGTAAGCATTCAGAATATTAAATTTAGTTGTTTGGTTCACAAAATTTATATTTAACTCAAATTCTAGTTATTTTGATAAAATTTTATATTTCTAAATGAAATATGAAAAAATTATCTCAAAAGTTTATTGACATAATTACCCGTACTAGCATACTAATAACTCCTACTCTCTTCTACTTGCATATCACATTCTCACCTATCTACCTGCAAAAATGTGGTGATTCTTGCCGCAGTTAGTTCTTTATTTACATTTGTTGGCCACTAATGTTGTGCTAATAGACATTGTAAAACAGGAATGTTAAATGGAGGACAATATATTAATTCTTAGTGCACAAAAATTGTAGATTGTTTGGATTATTTGTCAGTCATTAAAGTTGTAAGAAACTTTGCAAATACTGGTATTCTAATGTGAAGGGTATTTTTCAAAAATCAACAAGTGAATTATTAGTTTAGACTCTCACCTAATGTAATTATAGAAAATTCAATTGAATTTCATATTTTAAGTTGTCATATACCGACAATGAGAATTCATTTATAAGTAAATTCTTTGTGGAATTCATTTATGAATAAATTTCATTTTCCTAGGTCATTTCAACTAAATGGCGAGTTTGTTTCAGATTCTCTTTCAGGTTCAACTACTGCAGAGGATTTGCCTAATTGGTTTGATCAGCATCTTTTTGACACTGATGGCATTGAGGATGGAAAAAGATGGTCATCACAGCCATATTCTTCTTCTTCTTCTCGCCTCTTGGAATCAAACCCTTTGTATAGAACGTCTTCTTACCCTGAAAAACAGCAACACCGCCCCCTCCAACACTATGCCAGTGAACCTATTATTGTGCCCAAATCTTCTTACATTTCGTATCCTCCACCTGGAGGACAATCTCTACAGGGTTCGCCCAGCCATGGTCATATGCAATATCAAAATGGTGGCCCACTGATGGCATTAACTTCGCCAGATATCTCTGCTTTCTCTAATTCTCAGCTTCGATTGAGTGGCTTACATCATGGGTCACCTCATTGTGGTGGGACTCTGTCACAGTCTGTTTCTGGTTTATTTGGTAATAGCCGGCCGACAAACCATTGGGACGGATATTCTGGTTTCCACCCTGGAGATCACCAGAATCTCAATCACTTGAATTTTATGTTGCAACAACAATTATCTCATCAGAATGGGTTAATGCATCCACAACTGGTACCGCAAGTGCTATCACAGCACCTTTTGCCCCTTCCAGCGCAGCCATCCTTGGCCCATCTTCCTGGTATGCAGTCTCAATTGTTTAGTCCTCATTTCTCGCCGTCCTCTCAACTGGCAAAGAAGTTTGATGCCATGCTTTGTCTTGCTCATTTAAGAGACCAAAGACAGAAATCGGCTCAGAAAAGTAAACAAAATTTGTGTAATTCTCAACAAGGCTACGATCCTAATATGCAGAATATTGATAGTGGCTGGCCACAGTTCAGATCCAAGTATATGACAGCTGATGAAATTGAGAGTATTCTGAAAATGCAGCTTGCCGCAACACACAATAATGACCCGTATGTGGATGATTATTATCACCAGGCTTGTCTTGCAAAAAAATCAGCTGGGGTGAAGCTCAAACATCGCTTCTGTCCAAAAAACCTGAAGGAAACTCCTTCCCGAGGTCGTGGGAGTTCTGAATCGCATGTTTCTCTGCAGATTGATGCTCTTGGAAGGATTCGTAGGCCTCGTCCTCTCTATGAAGTTGATAGTGCATCTGGTGGCAGCAGTCCCGAGCAGAATGTTTCCGAGAAGCCACTAGAACTAGAGCCCATGCTGGCAGCTAGAGTCACCATTGAGGATGGTGTTCACCTTCTGCTTGATGTAGATGATATTGACCGTTTTTTAGAATTCAATCAGCTACAGGATGGAGGAAGCCAGTTGAGACGCAGGAGGCAGGTTTTGTTGGAAGGGCTTGGAGCATCCCTGCATTTGGTTGATCCATTTGGCAGAAATGGGGATACGGCTGGGCTTTCCCCAAAGGATGACCTTGTGTTCTTACGGTTAGTTTCTCTACCCAAGGGACGGAAACTCCTTTCAAGGTACCTTGAGCTTCTTTTCCCAGGTGGTGACCTGATGCGAGTTGTATGTATGGCTATTTTTCGCCATTTAAGAGTTTTGTTTGGGGGTCTCCCTGCTGATCTGGATGCAGCAGAGACGACAAATAAACTTGCAAGGGTTGTGTCATTGCGTGTCAGCCACATGGATCTTGGCTCCCTTGGTGCTTGTTTGGCGGCAGTTGTTTGCTCCTCAGAACAGCCTCTGCTTCGCCCCCTTGGAAGATCAGCTGGAAGTGGGGCTTCACTTATTTTGTTGTCTGTCATTGAGAGGGCTACTGAACTATTAAATGGTCTTCATGATGCTGGCAACTATAATATGACAAATAGGGCACTTTGGATGGCCTCCTTCAATGAGTTTTTTGGGCTTCTTACAAAGTATTGCATGAATAAATACAATAGTATTATGCAGTCCTCCATGCCAGATGGAGCGGAAGCTATAAAGAGAGAATTGCCTATGGAGCTCTTGCAGGCAAGCATTCCTCACACTAACGATTACCAGAAGAAGTTGTTATATGAGCTATCTCAGCGTTCTTTGGATGGTAATGATAATGGCCATGGTGGTCACATGAATGCAGAGATGGTGCCAAGTGGACATGAAGTTGCTCATCATACTTAGTCGGAGCAGTGAAAGAGGTATAATTCTCAGTATTTTGTTCGACTTGCATGCCCACACCTTGTATAGTTGAGCAAATGTGGTAAACAAGGCAGAAGTAACGGGAGCATTCTGTAACAATAATTGGGAGTCCGGTCTGATCATCCTTTAAAGCTTTTTAGTCGACATACTGGATTCAGTCCCTATAGCTTTGGCAAGGTCGTTTTAACTGGCCCGTCATGTATAATGGTAGACTCTTTTCCCCATTTTGTCTCTCGGGTTCCACCATCTTTCTGGCCTATCTCTATGCTCCTGTTTAGATTGTCAAAAATGAAGATGTTGGGTAGTCTGTACAGAATTTGCACAGAAAATCTCCCGCTTTTGTGGTAGTATATATATATATATACATGTAGTGAAGGAGGTGGATCGGATATTATTGTCTTCTATGTTATATGCCTATGTGCCAATGTTGTATAGTACACAGGATAAATTGCAATTTGGCGTCACATAAATGAATGAAGATTCAGGTGCTGTTCATTTGTGTTCTTCAATAGAAACTCAATGTTTTTGGTAGCTACCATGTTTGGTGGTACCAATGAAGGAATGAATATTTCCATTAATTCATTCATTGTTATACACATTGTTCTTTTGAGTAATCTGTTCGTGTCCATGCTGTTGTCACTTGATGTTTCCAGTGATTGATTTTGGAGAGAGTCATTGGGATGGATACCTTGGCTGTTAAATTGTGTGCCAAAATGTTGTAATCATTTATTGTTCTTATCAGTTTTCTTTTTGCATCACGTTGAAGCTTTACAGAAATTGATGGACGTATCAAACTGGGGAGTGTTACTGGATTCAGTTTAGACCAAGTTCGTGACAATTGACATCAACACTTGGGACCCGTTTGGAAAAGCGTTTGTGAGCTGCGGTTAATGTTTCGCAACTGCTCCACTGACGACTTTAACGCTTCAATTTAAACACCACCACTCTTGTTAGTAGAGACGGTGAAACGCACCGAAACGCTCCAGTCAACATTTTCCAAACGGGGCCTTACTAGTTTGTAATAGCACTTCACTATGGCAAGTACTGACCAAATTTGCAGTCTTTTGGAGAGCAATTACTAACTTTTTTTTAAGAAAATAAAAAAATAATCAGATAAGGCGAAGAAAAAAACAGAGAAACTTTCGGGCAATGGTGAAGAATGTTGAAGTCTTTAATTACTATTTTTACCTTCGGACGTTGTCACGGATACTATGAATCTATTTTTATTTTCTTACAAATATTTGAGACTATAATAAAAAGTTGTCTTAAATTAAAAAAAATATAAAAAACATAAATTATAAGAATATAAATATTATATAATAAAAAAAATCTCATATTAAATTTTGTAACTCTTTTTTGTACATAATATTTTGAATATCTAAATTATATTCCATTTAAATATTTAAAAAATTTTAAAAAATATATATTACTTATAATGAAACCACTTGTTAGAGAAATATAATGTCAAATATCGGCCAAAATACCAGAAAAGTAAACTCAATGTATCCAGCTTTCTTATATATATATATATATATAGATTTGAAAAATGTTATATATCTTGGCAAACAAGACTTCGAATTAAGATAAACAAAACTGTACAAATCACAATGTTCAATGGAACAACAATAATAGATTTTTTGTAAAAGTTAAATACATATTCATGGCCAGAGAGCAAAAATAGCTAAACAGATCATTGGGGAAAAGCAGACATAACCAACTGATTTTGCATCCTTAATTAAAAGTTCATAAATCTGTTGCTGCAAATATTCACATTTGTTTTTGGAAGGCAATTGGAATGCTACACTCTTGACCAACTGTTGCTTAAACTAGGCAACCTTTGAATCCTTTTCTGAGGGCACTTCCATCTAAATTTCTTCCAATAAATACAAGCTTGTTAATTCTCTTCTCATCAGGTTCCCATGCTTTACCCGCGCAGCCATCCAATATAGAATGCACTCCCTAACGCATGTTCAAAACATATTAGAAAAAAGAAAAGAGAAAGCTTCATATCTAATTATAGATGCAAAAACATTTGTATAGGAAAATCTTAATCTGAACCTGTAAAACCAACCAACTTTCATTTTTCTCTTTTAAAACAATGAACCAACTCTCATGTTAACTTGATATGATGAGCACAAATCCTACGAGAAATTGCTGATCAAATATTTAGCTTGTACTGTCTATGAATACATCATGAATAATACCCATGAAATACATGCGTTCACAATACACTTATTCGCTCAGTTTGTTTGCAGCAAATGTTTGTATACTTCTGCAGTGGTAATTGACTATACCCATCTTGGTTTATTCGGTTCAATATCAGAAAACCTGAAACTGTCGGTAACTTGTCAAAAATGATAAATTCTCCTTTTTAGAAAAGTAACCTCATCAATAAAAATATGAGATAATTGTACAACCAAACATGAACTCTCAATCTTTCAAGCGGAAAATGCATTACTTAACATAAAAACATGCCTCAACAGTTCTAAATCATGCAGTAAAATGAGGGGAAGGGGAGAAAATGGCAAACCTGAAGAATATAACGTTGGTCAGAATTGGTCACAGACAATACTCCTTTCATCCTGTACAAGTCTTCACCTTTTTCTTCAATTAACCTTTCGAGCCAATCATCAACCTGATGCATTAGAAACGGAATTTAGTTTATCTTGCAACCTTTAATCACTACCATTATATGAATTTGAGACTTCCAATCTACTTGTATACAATCACATGCACATAAAGTAATGATCATAAGAGTAAGAAGGCTTAAAACAGATGGATCTACATGAATTTAATCCACATTACATATGTATTCTGGTATAACATATGCTATATGAGAAAAATGGAAAAAGTTGTAATGCCAATATCTCAGAATGGAGAATGCAGTTAAAAAAAAAAGCGGAGCTATGATTGAATGCAACAAGCAAATGCTGAAAATAAAGATGTCTATATGTTTAATTTACCTCATCAAGGTCAATAGTCCCCTCAGAAACAATGCTTACGCTAGAGACAGCAGTGTCATGCACATGATTGTGATGATGTCCACCAGAGTGTTCTGCAGTGTCAAAGACAAATAAATTGAAATTTGCTGCATATATCCCATCTTTAGGCAATCTTTAACATGACATAAAGGGAAAGCAATAAGTTATGTTCTCAAAAAGTTCTATAGTGAACTATAATTTACTTCCAGAATCCATTATACATCCTTAGGGTCAATATCACAAGCCTTGCACCAGTTATCAACCTACCACAAACTCCTAACTATACCCGCTCTTGGTCAGCTGTGTGAATTTCTGACATGAAGTCAAAAAATAGGGAAGTTGACGGGAAAGTAAGACTACACAAACTGAATGACTTCGTCAATTGGTTTTTGGAAGTTTGGCAAGGACATAGCTGCCAGATAGTGAAAATGAAGTAATATGAAACTCTCCGCCTTCCAGTGCTACATATACACATGTAAATAGTCAAGCACTTGCTCCACTTACTTTCTGTGACACTGATAAATTTTGACAGGTAGACGCACACAATATTCAGAGAATGTATTAACCCATACACACACCAAGGTTTGTCATTTACATTTAAACACTAAGTTCGCAAGCAGAAACTGAGAAGGGCCTATAGTTCCACAACCAAAATGAAACGATAATTTTTTGAAACGAATAGAACTATAGAAGTGTCAAAAGAGGAAAACCTATGTTGCTCACATAATAAATATTGAAAATGTACATAACTAACAATTACAATTTATAATTGCAAATGTGCACAAAAATCTATAGACATGTAATTGATTTCTTTGTGCAAAATCTTAATTTCAGAGAATATCTTTCATCAATACCCTTACTCATGTCATGGCCCATAAATTTCTCTGTTGATTAAAAAAATAAATTATACATAACGGATTGGGGCCACCATATGTTGAAAGGAATGATCATTGCCTAATGAAGCTATAAAATAAAAAGCAGAATCTGCATTAAGCTAAAAACAAAAAAGCTGGCCCAGTAAACTGTAAATTTTACACTATGCAAAAGCTCCTTAGGCAAAAAAAAATAAATAAAAAATGTTAAAATTGATCAGTGTCATAGAAAGAGCAATAAGCAAAAGTCGATGAAAGGGCAAGAAAAGACAATTCCCTTCATATGCACCATTCCCTCCCACAGCGTGCACAAGTAATATATAGAACTACACTTGGCTAAACTAACATCCCTCCATAAGTCAGAAGTGATCTTTTTTCCAACATAACGTCCACATCTGTTTTGAAATTACAAATAAAAATTCAAACAAATCA
The DNA here is from genome assembly GCA_948243855.1 of Flueggea neowawraea. NCBI lineage: Eukaryota > Viridiplantae > Streptophyta > Magnoliopsida > Malpighiales > Phyllanthaceae > Flueggea > Flueggea neowawraea. The sequence goes on from CAODLS013819447.1 coordinate 10,289, forward strand.
AAGATTTAATTATGAATCAGAATAAATTGCTGGTCTATGCCTCAGTTCAGTGTAAGTACTTTTAACATTAAACAAAATTTCCCCACTTATTATTATTATTTTTTTCTTTTGAATTGATGGAAGGGAAAAAGAAGAACATACTATAGAGCTTTGGCATAGTATACAGATTTGTTCCCTGAGCTAAAGTGGTTGGAAGCAAGGAATAAAAACTAAGCAAGAAGTGACACAAGGGAAATGGAAGATGAATAAACCTTGTACATTCCCACATTCATGTGATGCACAGCCAAAATTATCCAATTGAATTTCAGACTCAATCCTGTAAAAAAGCACAGAAGCAAACATGAATTGGCAATATAAAGCTTAGCATACAGATACAGA
>CAODLS013820154.1:0-11332 GCA_948243855.1 Flueggea neowawraea
TTCTCCTTTCTTGATTTCTCTTGTTACCAAACTCATCCCGGATCATTTCTAACACTTAACAACATCAAACCTAACATGATTACATCATTCAACATCCATTGGTATTCCCAAAAGTCCTCCATGTCCTATTCAAAAACTATAAGAATCATGATCGGAAAATACGAGATATTACAATATATATATATATTAAAAAAGAAAAAAACACATGCTAATGGTGTAGGAAGTGTATATGCAATAGATGAGAGAGAGAAGATGTGATAGGATTATATATATGTGTGTGTGTACACAGAGACAAAATATGTGATAGATTATATCAATATATTGAAAAGAACCTGATTAGTGGTGGTTACACCTATATTTAGCATATAGAGATAAATATTTTTAGTGTCAAATATTGTTAAACACGAATAAAAATAAATACTTATCTGAATAATTTTAAATCCATTCGTAAGTGTAGCAGTACATGAAAGTGAAATTCTATCTATATTAATGATAACTAAAAATAAAAGATTTTCTTTAATTAATCATCATTTCTTTGTAGTTGATGACTTAGTAATTTAGAATTAAAAAGAGAGATAAAAGTATCCAAATTTTTTTCCCACATCCTGACTTACACATGACCCCAGTTCATGAACCGACAGTTCAAGTTCAAGGAACCATCTGAACTGGGTGGTTGGGTTCCAGTTCTTATTTTTGCCAATTTGCTCAACGGTAAGGTCAGTTGTTCCAGTTTAGTAGGGTTCAAACTAAATTTTTAATTTTTTTAAAAAAATATTGTCCAAACCCAAGATTGACAGTTGGCAACGGTCCTTTGATTGAATTGGTCGTGAACCGTCGGCTAACCAGCGTTGGAATTCTTTGAACCTGAACAGGACTGTTGGCTGGCGCGGTTTGGCATGTTTCATTCCAGTTTGGGTCGGTCCGATTCGGAGCCAAGCCATCTGTCCGATTCGATTTTGGCCATGTCTATCTTGACTTTTATAAGTATTATGATTATGATTCATCTCCACATATCTTCATCTATTACCAAAAAAATGGATCTCAATTCTTCAAATTTATTTTCTAGTTCAAACAATTTGCCAAACTCTCATAGTCAACTCTACCTTTTATTAGAGTCAACTCTAAGAGTAAATTTTCATTATTTGAGTGAAATAGTTTTTTTTTTTATATTTAAATTAATTTAATTTTAGGATAAATAAATTATCCTATTATTTGCAAAATATATCATTTTTCACTTATTAAAAATGTGAAATTGTTTGTGTGAAAAAAAATACTTTATGTAGTATATGTTGTAAAAAAACTTAAATAAAAAGTAAAGTAATAGTTGATATTGTTGCAAAGTCCAATAATAATCTGAACTATTAGAGAAAAATAATTTAATCGAGAGTATTTAAGAGAATGTTGATGTGACATTGTATTAGATCCAAAAGGGTCTAAACTATTGAGGATGCTTTAAGCCTTGAAGTTTAGTATTTTTACCGTAGTTTTTGTTTCCCTATAATAAAATGAAGGGAAATTAATTTCTGAGTCCTTGAGGTTTTTCCTAATTAGTAGGTCAGTCATCATATTTTTAAAATATTACATACACATTCTTGAGGTTTAAAATCGGTTGCATTTAAGTTCTTTCGTTATTGGTTCGTTATTAATCTGTTAGTAAATTGCTGATGTGTCGCGTTGTTCATTTTGAATCAAATTTTAAATACAAAATTCCCCTAATTCTATTTTAATAGACATGGGGCATATGAACCCTAATTTTCCCTGCCTTACTTAGTTCTCAGATCTAATCTAATCGATGAAGAGACGAAGATGTAATGTGTGGTTCACTTAGTACCTTTTGTTTGTTCTTCCAATTTAAGTGTATACCACAATTTCACTGTAAATGAAAAGAAAGGTAACCATTGAAGCAAAAATTTATGAAGTTCTTTAAAGAAGTATCAGAAAACGTAGTATTATGACTTGATGTTCTGTACAAAAGAAGATAATGAACTGTAAAATGCATTCAAAGGAAATAGGGTTACTACAATTTCTTCAAAGGCTGTATATTCAAGAACAACCATGTCAAAATAAGAAAATGAGACAAGGTTGTATAAACAAGAACATCATCTCAACAAGAACAATCATGTCAAGAAACCAAAATAGAAAACTCAAATCAACAAGAACAACTCAAATCCTAAAATACCCCAAATCAAAATTCCAGCGAAGAACCCAAAGAATAGCAACAAAGAAAAAGCCATTATTTTTATTCCTTTCATCATAAAACTGCTACTTTTAAATGGCTCAAAACCCCAACTTGATTCCACCACAACCACCACACAAGCCAGAAGCTCAAAACCTTTAATAAGAAAAAACCACAACAACCCACAAAGCAAAATCAATCCAGAAACAATAAGTTTAGCCAAAACCCACTATAATCAAAAGGCAGAGGAACTAAGTGAAAGCCGATTTGAAAGCAAAATCAATCCAAAAACATTCCACCACCACCAAGGAGCACTTGACCCTTGTTGCTTCCAGTCCACCACACCCACCACCTGCTCGACGAAACTCCCAGACCAATAAAGGAAAAAAAATGGTTGTCGAGCATTTTAGAAAGCATCAGACAAGAAATTATTTAAGTGATGTTGCTAGTCTCAATCTGCATGCTTTTGGTGGTCCTCATCGTCTACTCTCTATCCCCTTCCAACCCTTTCTCCGCTGTCGTCTCAGCTCCTTCGATTCGCACCGTTGCTAAACCTCGTCTACTTGGAAAACCCATCTAACTCACCTACCCAGAAGTTTGAAGGCGCTATGTTGAACGCGCTCGTCTTTGTGGTTCTCCCATCAACCACTCTCTGTCTCTGTCTCTCTCTCTCTCAGTCGCTCTCTTTCTCTCTCAACCGTTCCAAGATCTAACCCAATTCTTTCCATGTCATAGTTTTGTTTGATAGTGGTGGTGATGGAGGTGTATGTGTCTAAGATGGGTGGTAGTGATTGTTGTTGGTGGGTTCGAGCCGTTTAGTATGGTATGCTAAATTGGGATTGGTGTTTTGATTAGGAGAGAGAGAGAGGTGGAAGGAAGAAATGGGAAAGAGAGGGTCTCGAGAAATTGAGAGAGAAAAATTGAGAGGAATGACTATGATTTTGGAATTTAAGGGAGGGCATGTCACGACTCAAAGTCGAGTTGCGACCGGTGTACAAGGAGAACCGACACATCTCACACAAACCTCGGATATCAGACATTCTATCCAACTTATTTAATAAAACCGTTATAAAACCATTTAGCATGTATAAAACATTAAATACTGAAAACAATTGAATATATGAAATATAAGTTATACCAAAATAAATCATAATATCAATGACTACAGAAATATAGCAAAATCAAGTGTAAGGCCAAAAGTCAAAATAGACTCGGTAACCCAACAACTCGATGTTGAGCTCTAACAAAAATAATATGAGCTCAAAACAAGAAGGCACTTACTATCAAATGGAATGCCTCACTAGGTCTAAGATGTTTGACGGTTGCCGAATGCCAAAATGTGAACCTGAGAAATAAATAAATGAGAGTAAACAAGAAACAAATAAAAGGGGTAAGAATTTCTAGTGAGAAAAAGACGCTCCAGATCGGCTTCAGGCCTCACAAAAACTGTTTTGAAAATATTTTAAAACTACCACATGTGTATATAAGTATATAAATACATATACACACTAATACATAATATTAGTTTCGGAAATTCATTTTTGAAAACGTTCGCACCCAAAGCAGACAACATGCAAAAACAGACGAATACATATATAAAATACATATATCAAATATGATATAGCAGAAACAGATATGGTACTAAAAACAGACAGAGTATGTAAATGAGTGGGCTTCACCACTAATCATTCAGAAACAGAGTATGTGCATATGACCGGATACACGACTATCATTAACCCTGATAATTGGGCCTTAACTGCTCAATGATAGCAAAGGCTATGTTTCACCCTACGTAGCACATGTGTCACATACTATATATATATATATATATATATATATATATATATATATACACACACACAAGATAAAATCATTTTTCAGAAAATATTTATAAACCATATATAAATATTTTAAATCTTTCTTTTCAGAAACAAATATTTTTCATAAAATAATAATCACGTATTCCAGATTATTAATTAGAACACCATTAATTATTCTATTTTCAGAGATAGTCCAAACACAAACAAAAAAGTATAATAGACACACAGCTCGTGTGTCTAAAGCTGCCTTTTCAATTACCTGGAATCCAAAGCAAGGGATCCAGTCAGGCACCACTGGTGGGTGGTTGGTCGTGCTGGCAGGGACAAGAAACTGAGATAGATACATAAACATAACGGACATCAGAAACCAAATTATGGTATTGTGGCGGTACCGAATACACGATATGCAACGCAAATGCAGACACTCGATCTAACTCTGAAACCTTGAAAATCAGAATTTATGCAAAATTCCAATTGGATCCCTCAATTTTTGTAAAATTACGTTTTGATCTCCAACCCATGTAAAATTACATTTTGGTCCTCAAAAATTTCTATTAGGTCCTTCAAGCAGTCAAAATGTCCATTAGATCTCTCAAACTCTCAGAAATTAAAAATTAGTCCTTAAACTTTCAAAATATCAAATTGCTCCCTAAATTAAAAAATATCAAAATTAGTCCACAAACATGTGTCTTTGTGACAGAAAACCACACAAAAGCATCCCTAAAATCGAAACACTTGAAACCAGATGTTCTAAACCATCCACATTAGCTCAAATCATCCTTTAGAACACAAATCTAACCTTAGTTTCTATCAATTCATCCTAAAACCATAAATTTTTTTAAATGAATTTTCGGACTAAATAAACTCATAAATAAAAATCATCAATTTCTCATCAATCAAGCCAAATTCATATTCTCCCATGATCCTCATACTAATATCTAACATAAACAACTCTAGATCAAACAAAAAATTCACACAAAATCGAACCCGAGCTCCAATTATACCCATTTTCGTTCAACCATGATTTCAAGCAATAAAATGCATAAAATGGAGCTAAAAACAAAAAATAATTGATGAACTTACCTCAAGTTTGATGGAACAATGATCTGAGGGCAAGATGGAGTGATTTGGGTGAAAGAATGAAGAGAAAACGAATGAAAAAGAGAAGAGGGTCGGCTGAATTTTAAAGAGAGGTTGCAGACCAAAACAACGTCGTTTTGCTAGCTAGTGAAAAAAAACAAACAAGTCGTCTGGTCCCACAACTGCAACACGCGAAAACGACAAGTGCAAGCCGCGGACAGCGCTCTGCGACACATCGTTTGACGAAGGTCTGAGACAAGCACACGGACGACAACACGCCCACACGAATGACAACCTTTCCAGCGACAAACGACATGCAATTTGGTGACCAACGACAAACAACCAGTCGTTCGGTGTCTTTTTTCCAGATTTTATTTTTCATTATCCCACCAATTTTCACTTAATAAATCATCTCCAAATCACTCATAACCTTCATTAATAACCCAATTAACATCTTAAACACAAAATTTATCTTTCAATCACCAAAAAATAAACTTTCAATTTATCCCAAATTTGTAAAAAAAATAATAATAATAATTACAAAAAATATGAGATATTACAAGGCATTTCCGTTAACTCTGTTAGTAAAAAACACGCTTGAAGAACGAACTTGCTTTCGCAAAAAAAATGGGAGGATTGACCTACTAATTAAGACAAATCTCAATGACTTAGAAATTAATTTCCCTAAAATGAATTTGGTGTTTCTATTGTGGCAAATTGAAATTCATTAATTTATTTTCCAATTTTCTAGAAAACTTTTATTAGCTATAGTATTTATTACTCGACCCTTGAAGTATGGATTGAAAGATATTTAAAAACATTGAACATGCAAAATGTTGTCTTTTTGCTTGATAAGTTAGGGCAAAATGCCATACAATACAAAAGCCCGATATTGCAGAATTAAGCTGGATTAGATCAGTGGCGGATGCAAAAGAAATTCCCAGCGGGCACCATTCACATCATAGTAAATGAAGAAAAAGCAAACGATATCGAATTGACGGTTTATAAACGGATCGATTCGATTATCAATCTAATAAATGGAACAGAAAAAAAAATATCCAGCTATTACCTTATTAAAATGTTCATATTGACGGTTTCCAAGGCCAACAACACTATAGGTGAGCTGTTGAAGCCAAATTCCCCTTTCATTTCCTGAAAATAAGACAATATCTTTACATAAATATAAACTCTTAAGAAGAAGTTAAGAAAGCAGGAGTTCAAATTTTCAAATGATTATACAATTGGAGGAAAAGCCACCAACCTTAGTAAACTACTTGTAAAACCTTGCAGCATTATTAGTAGGCTCACCATCCCCGTAACTACAACATCAGCCTCAAATACAATGAATGCATATTCTTAAGGAGATCAAAAGCACTACAATGGAAAGCACTTTTGAAATAAGGAATAATCTTACGCGGCCACCATGAAAAATGCCAAGGTCTTTCTTCAATTTCCTTTCATATCGATCATCGTCACCAACATAATCATCCTAAGACATAAACCAGACGAGATACACGCCATCAAAATTTAGAATCACCAATATCTCCCACATGAAATTAAGAAGGCACGCAACAACAAAATCTAACATACCAAAGCAACAACTTTACAGATGCTTTCTCGTATATCACCTTGATCTCCTCTGCTAAAGCCTGCAACAATAATTGTAAAACAGATGTACATCTGCAAATAAAAGCACTACAAGTTTTACCAAATACCAACAAGCACAACCATCCATTTCATAAACTTGAAAAAACCCCACAGCTCCCTTCCCCCAATACACATATGTTAGACATGCGCCAAATATAGCACATTCTTCAGTAATCAAACAAACAAAAAACTAGCTCTCAATCAATTAAACTACGATTCCAAATCCCTCTTCAAATTATAAATGGATCTAACAATAAACAATTCAACATTATCAATCTATTATCTATATTCTATCAACTATTTCAACAATCATCAGCAAACAATATCAAATATTCAATTAAGACTATCAGATTTATTCAACATCAAATCTAAACCCTAACCTAAAAATCAATTAAAGAACGAGAAACAACTTACCAGAAAACCGAGGTCGCCGGCAGGAAGGGAATGGCGGACGGAACAGACGGCGGTGATGTCAGATGTGGAGGTCTGGGCATTTCAGCCTCGATGCTTCTCTCTTGCTCTCAAACTCGATGCTCCACCACTGCTCCTCTCCTCTGTTTCACAATGCTTCTGCCTAATTCTAATTTTTTTTTAATCTCGCGACTAAAACGACGTCGTTTTAGTCACAGGATTTTAAAAAAATAATTAAGGATTTAGGCCCCAACCTTCAAAAAAAAAAAGGAACATAAGCATCCACCACGCACACAAGGGTCTTCTTCTTCATCAGGCCGCCGGTCAGGAGGGTCATTCAAACTTTTCGGCTGGACCCCATATACCGGCTCGGAGGAGGGTCACCGGACCACGCCGACCCCCCTCTGGTCTGCCATTGAATCAGATACACCAACAATACATAGCTAACCAAGGAGGAGGGACAGATTTGAAACATTGCACCCCTGGTCCATGCCAAAACTTAATGGTTAGCAAAAAGACTAAAACGACATGACTGAAACACGCTCAAAGCAGAGGACGTAACGATATAACTAGTGGATGAAAATTATTGTTAAAAGAACAATTATCTATATATAATTTGAATTACTAAGAGTAATTATATTTTAGAATTATTTTGGGTGAATATGCTTTTATAGTATAAATTTTAATCTTTATGTTGTATTTTCTTTTAAACATTAGCTAGTAATTATATTTTTTTCATTGTTTATCTTTATTTCATTGTTTAATAAAGTTGCCGAGACAAAACAATTTGCATTTAAAAATAAAATGTAATTCTAATATTTGGAATAAACAAACACGTATCAGGGGAGAAAGAATTGGCGCCTCTTCAATTTTCAGACTGACAGTTTTTATCCTTTAATTATTATTGTGGAATAACCTTTTAAAAAGATATTACAATAATATGGCAGATTTTCAAAGTATTTCAACTTAACATTGTCGGGTTGTTTAGTTGTGACAACTGTTTTCTACCCTCCTTAATTGTAGGAGCTTTGAACCTGCACGTACGTTGTTTTGTTTAGATACGCAAATAAAATTGCAATAGCATTTATAATTGAAAAGTGGATATTTGTTGTGTCATTTGTTACAATTAGTTTCTAAAAAACGTGTAGACGTATCATTTACCCTATTTTATTTACGCCAGTCATTGATGGGCTCTTGTCTGGGCATGAAGGCATGAAGGAGTGCAAAATTTTAACTAATACAAATATATGATCCATCACATTATGGCAACATAATTGGTTGAGATTGAGATTCCTTGTTGTGCATTACTTAGATCTTAGCTTGCCTAATAAAACATTGTTAACATTCTTAATTCACATAAATCCAAGATTTCTATTCCTTTGGAAGCATCAATCTTAAGCTTCTGCCAGTTTTCAAGCGGGAATTTCATTGCCCACCCACTTGTGCCCTTTTGATTCACCGGTGAACAACTAAATGACACCATAGAGCTCCATGCTTTTGATTATTTTCTTGACCATCATTGTACATTTTTAACCTTCAATCAAATTACAAATTGTATCATATGGTAACAAATTCAGCTAGAATAAATTCGAGGGCTAATATGTAATTTCAAAGCCAGCAGGCTAGGCAACAAAATAATAAAGAAAGTAGCATTTTAGACACATTATTCCTATATATATGTAATACAAACTCACATTCCTTCTCATGCCTAAAGCAATTATTTTTGTTTTGTGATTTACAAAATTTATTCTATTAATTATCATTGAAGTACTCCAAGAGCACACCAAGGAAATCTCAAAATGCCATGGCCTGGCCTTCCAGACAACCTAAAACCCGACGATGCGAGCCCGGAATGGATGAACAAAGGTGACAACGCATGGCAGCTCACGGCGGCGACACTGGTGGGCCTCCAAAGTGTTCCAGGCCTCGTGATACTTTACGGCAGCATCGTGAAGAAAAAATGGGCCGTAAACTCGGCCTTCATGGCCCTATACGCCTTCGCGGTGGTGCTCTTTTGTTGGGTGGGTTGGGGCTATCCAATGTCGTTTGGGGACAAGATGATTCCTTTTCTAGGAAAGCCCGATGTCTCGTTGGACCAAAAGTTTCTTTTGGGCCGGGCCTTTTCCGGGTACTTGCCCAATGCGACGATGATTTATTTTCAATTTGTGTTCGTCACTATTACGTTGATATTGATTGCTGGAGCATTGCTTGGAAGAATGAATTTCCATGCTTGGATGTTGTTTGTGCCACTTTGGGTTACATTCTCTTACACGCTCACTGCTTAGAGTATATGGTGCCCTACTGGTTGGTTATACAAGAAAGGCATTATTGATTATTCTGGTGGCTATGTCATTCATCTTTCCTCTGGTGTTGCTGGTTTCACCGCTGCTTTTTGGGTCATTATAATTTTTCATATGTAATTTTTAGCACGGACTTAAAAGACTTGCATATGTTTAGAGTAACGACTAGGTTTTAAACTTGAGAATGAAGTAGCTAATTAACATAAATCTGAAGAAAAACCCTTATAGAATTGTAGCTAATTAACATACTCTAAACTGGTTAATACAAATACATTGTAGTAACGTGCCAAAATAAACAAAGTTCTTGACGACGAGTCATTGACTTCGTTTGTTCGATGATATTAATATAGACTTCATGATTTTTTGAGTTCAAGAGTTTTTTCTTTATCCTAGCCTTTTTATTTTCCTGTTTCCTTTTTTTATATTACAACTTCTTAAAATTGGTAGCTATTTGACCAAAAAAAATACAAGAACTATGTATCAATAGATACGGTATAAAACATTGATACTAAAACTGTCTTCAATGTTAAAAAACGAAATTTTGATTCTCAATATGAGTAAAAAAACAAATTATGTTTTTTCATATTAAAAATAAAAGATATAATCTATTAAGTCCAAATGTCTTTAAATGTTTTTAATTAATTTTAGGAAACTTTATGAATGCTACATTGTTACTTATAAAAAAAATTATGAATGTTGTAAATATCAGAATTTTATGTCTGATAAACAACTTAATTTTTAGTATATCCATAAATAACAAATCCGAATTTATGAGATTTGTTAATCCATTAAACTAATTATAGTCATTTTTTTTTGCTGAGAATTGTAATGGGAATAATTATTGGCACAGGTGGGACCAAGGGGAAACAAGGACAGAGAAAGGTTCCCACCAAACAACATCTACCGATGTTGGCCGGAGCAGGTTTACTGTGGATGGGCTGGACAGGATTCAACGGTGGAGATCCTTACACTGTGAGCACAGATGCATCTCTGGCCGTGCTTAACACCCACGTCTGCACTGCCACCAGCTTGCTTACGTGGATTCTTCTTGACATTCTTTTCTTTGGAAAACCCTCGGTAATTGGAGCCACACAAGGCATGATCACTGGTCTTGTTTGTATCACCGCCTGCTGCAGGTAATATATGCCATTCCTACCATCTTTGCCCATCAAAACATTATTTTTCTAGCCCGTGAGGTTAACTTGGCAGAAAGAGTACGTAATCTTTGTTCGCACAGCGTAAGTTTGAGTGGAAGCGACAATAATTTTGTGTTGTTTATTGTCGCGGATCCATGTCGTGCACTAAAGCAAAGAATTCCCAAAAAACTTGTCTTATTGTGGTGCTACGATGATCTCACTAATGCACGAACTTAAACCCGCTGTCAGTGTCAGCTATGACTCTCGGAAACATTCCGTAGCAGCACATGTTTTCTCAAAAGGGTTTTGAAAACATTTTCGAAAACTACCACATGCATGTATATATCCAAATAATATCGTATATATATACACCCGTATATATATATATATATTCTTTCAAAAATCCACTTTGAAATCCTTTCACATACAGAGCAGACAACAAACAATTACCACAATTTATTAGATGAACAAATTAAATAACATATTTAATTTATCAAATCCAAAATAGTAAAAATGTTTTCTTTCAAATAATTTCTGAAATTATTTGCACTTTCCAAAATATTTCAGAGAAAAGTACTCAAATATTTCAAAGATAAATTCTAAATTTATTTTCAGAGTTAAATACCAAAGTATTTCTAAAGTTAAATACCGAAGTATTTTTTTCGAATAAATTCCAAAAGATTTTCAGAGAGTAGTTCCGAAAACATTTTTTTCAAACATTTGTTCAAAACATTTTCATACTGGGACCCAAAGTTCATACTC
>CAODLS013820187.1:0-12904 GCA_948243855.1 Flueggea neowawraea
GATGATCAGTTATGCAATTTTGCCTAAAAGCAGTTGACAAATTTGAAAGAATGTTGCAATTCAGTGTCAATATCAGGGTTCCCATAAGAAAACATTGAATCCCACAATAAATTTATCTTATCATTAAATCTTCATGCAAACAAATTGTCTGATTACTATAACTTCATACGAACAAATTATCTTATTACTTTAACTTCCTATAAACAACCTTCATTCCTCAAGAAGGAATAGTTGCAAGTTACCTTCTTTGATAGACTGTACTTGTCTCCGTGAAGTAAATAACATCTTGCTCATCAATGTCCAAATCATTGGTAAATAGCAATGGCTGGCCTTCAACTTCAGTGACAACGGGAACTGCCAATCCTCCAGTTGGACCAACAACTTGAAGACCAAGGTAAGCATCAGCAATGTAGAGATCCCCGGTATTCTTATCAAACCTTAGTCCCAGTGGTCTTCCACACACATGCTCCAATTCTGGCGCAAATGGGCGAACACAATTTGTTCTAGCACATCACAAATTTTTATTAGCTAAATTAGGACATTATACCAAGAAATATCAATAAAGTAAAACTGCAAATGGGTAAAAGTAATTTGTTCCAACACATAACAAATTTTAATTAGCTATTAAGAACAATACATCAAGAAATATCAATAAAGTAAAATGATAGAAAGAAATTCCATAATCATATTTTGATGGGAAGCTCTTCCTGCCATTGTTGGGCATAGCACAATGAAATATTGAGGCATTAATCTACAATCAACACATTTTGACTGGGTAACAACACCAGCAAAACATTTTCCAATAGGCTCAAAGAAATTATACAAGCAGTCAAATTGTTAAACCACACTGCAACTTATCATATATGCTGTAGGAAACAGAAATATGATGACATTTGACGATTTATGCTGTATCACTGAACAAGGCAGCAAATAAAAAAGGGTGGACAGCAAACAACTTAATTGAAACATGCCTGTGCTTTTTAGCTATTTAGGATCATAAAACAAGTTCATTCAATAGAAACTAATTGCATTCACACACTGATTATTGGAGGAACTTTCTTTTATTTCCTCCTCTTTCTTTTTCTTTTCCTTAAGCATAGTATGTATGTAGTGGGAAAACAAAAGTAAGATAGTGACACAACAGGTGGTCCTTAAATGGAGCAAAGCAAGTTTTACGATTTAAAATGTTACAGAGTGTATCAGTTCGAAACATATAAAAATGAGAAACATTATAGCAGCTTTAATTCCAGTGCTTTGTTGCTTATTAATCTAAGAAATAAGCATTCATCATAATAGTAACAGCAGGAAATTAATTTCTCTTCACTTGAGCAAGTTGAACCAACTACAGGTAAGATAGTATATAACTAAAGAGGCACACAAAAAAAAAATGCACATCATTTTTTGATTAGATGTTACACTGACACCTTCAATTTAAAGACAAGAATACTGAAGGCATTGCCTAAACCCTAGAACATAGATGGGATTCATCATCAGTAAACATAAAATTGAAGCTGAGAACGACTACATCATAGCTCTCATTACATGCACATGGATTTCATAGAACCATTTTTTTTCAAAATCATTATAACATTTAGTTGCAATAACTACACCCAATTCTTGAAACTACAGGGGCAAAGAACTTCACAAATGCATCAAAAAAAAGAAAAAAAAAATTAGCACCCACATATTTCGAAATCAAAGCCAACCCATTTGAAGGTCTTTGAATTATTACCTGTTCGCACTGGTGGTGGCAAATTCAATCCACCCAGAACCCTCTCCTAGCCATTTTAGAACTCTGCCATCAGCAACACCAGTATACGGTCCTTCCCCGTTGGAATCAAAGACCAGGCTTTCGGGACCCACAGCTCCGTTGACATGGACAATCTTTGAAGTGTGTAGACTGTCAACAGAGGAAGGTATTACTGGTGGTGAAAACAGATCGTTGGGGTTGGCTATGATGATGGAGACAATAGCTACTAATGTTGTAAGTACAAGTAATATGAGCGTTCTCTGGTTCATTGTTTAAAAGAGACTTTGTTCTTGGAAGATCAGAAGAAAAGAGGAGTACGGAGAATTCTATATTACATATATTTTCCGTTGATTGATTAGTGTGCGGGATCTGGTAGACTTTAGTAGAGGCAGCGGGTGATTTGATGGTAGACGTGGCACGTGGGGATCTTGTTCCAAATTCCAAGTCTCCCCAAACAAGTACAAGAAACAATTTTCCAAGGGTTACGTGAGCACATAAGCTCGTGCTAATCACATTATAACATATAGGAAATATAAGCTTAGAGTAAGGTTCGTAAGCTAAATACTGAAATTATGTAAAAGTGTGTCAGTTAAAACGTTGTAATTAACACACTTTCTTCTTTTTTTTAAGAAATAATTAACACACTTTCGAAACCAATATTTTGGAAGTACATTTGGGATGTACTCTTCAAACCTTTCAATACATGTTAAAAATATGTGAGCAAGTCGAAAACGCATTGAGTGGTTATCACAGCTTTAAACAAATAGTCATATATGGTCATTATCAACCTACAAATAATGAGGGAAAACGCTTTCGAAATGATTCTTGTTTGATAAAGCCACTTAAATGCCCTCTTTGAAAATCCTAGTACCGCTTCAGTCTAGTATTTGGTTTATGGTTGTTGCCATCATCGTTTCTCCAGTGTTGGCGGGTAGTCCTCTCTTTCCTTCTGTTCTTAATTTTTTCCTTATTTTGTTTTTTTTTCAAATTTGGCTTCCTTCTTCCCCTTGTCTTTCTCTTTTTGCTCTTCTCCATCTCCTTCTCTCTATTTTGTCATCTTCTTCTCTTTTGCTTTTGATTCTAGATCCAACTCTTTCTGGAATTTTTTTTCATAAGTCTTTTTGGAATTTTGGAGGTGTCGTTTCATTGTGTTGGTTGGCTGTTGCAGTTTTGTGTCATCTCCGACTGGTGATGGTGGTGTGTCCTCTCCAAATTTTCTTTGGTCTCTGTTAGTTTGACTTCCTTGCGTTCAAACGTGCTTTCCATCTCTGGTTGTTCAGTCCATGGTTTGGGTGCAGGGTTTCATCCCACCTTGCAGCGGTGTTAATGCTCTCTCAAGCTTGAGCTCCGGTGATAGTGTGGGTGTTTGGTTTTGTTGGATCTTTGTTTTCTTGTTTTTGTTGTTTTGTTTTCGGTCCATTTGGTGACCGGTTTGTAGTCCCGTCATTGGTGTCGGTTGTTTGTATATTTTGCTATATTTTGATTGTAAGATAATGTGATCAGCCATTCATATGTTGCGGTATATGTTTCCAATTCCATATCTAGTTCTGGTTACTTTCATCCTTGTACTGATGTTATGATATGAAATGAAATTTATTCCAATTAAAAAAAATAAAGCCATTTAAATGCCATTTTACTCATTTAAATCTTTTTTTGCTTTCAAAAATATTTCTTGCTGCAAACACTTAGAGTTTTTCAAACAATTCAGTATATACTCATATGTTGAAAATATAATTTATTCGCTCGTCATACATCCAATATACCAAATTGCACACCTAGATACTAAATAGCAAATAGTATCAAGAACGCGATCAATCATACCAATCTAGATGATCTGATCAATTATTGATGCTTCAAACACTTTTAGATGCTATCAATATTGCATACTACTATAGATACTCAAACAATGCATATATACACTTTTTGAATTAAATTAAGCGAAAATAAGCTAGGGGAATTGCGTCTATAAGGGATGGATGCACATCCCTTATTTGACAACATGGGAGATGTTTGCCCCTCAAGGGGCAATGTATGAAAATCATTAAAGATTCGATCTTTCAACCTTGTTTTCAAACGTCAGGGGGCAACGTCACTCTTGAGTGGGATGTGCTTCCTCTTTAGGATGGGCGTGCATCCCTCATTCCACTATTTCAACATTTAAGATAAAATCTTTCCACCTTGTTTTCAATCCATCTTGATAATAAATCATTCAGGGCATTAAAACAT
Organism: Flueggea neowawraea; assembly: GCA_948243855.1. NCBI lineage: Eukaryota > Viridiplantae > Streptophyta > Magnoliopsida > Malpighiales > Phyllanthaceae > Flueggea > Flueggea neowawraea. Next base: position 3,977 of record CAODLS013820187.1, read on the forward strand.
CATATTTGCTAACTAAAAACACATTAAGGTCATAATTTTTAACAACCTAAGTCATTAAACTTGGCATTTTTAAACACTTAGATACCCATTTCCACATCTTCCAATATCAACCACCAAACCCTATGATTTTCATCAAGATATAACATTAATCATCAATAAAATGGGTTTGAAAATGCTACCTTTAGCACCATATGAAAATCACCAACAATTAAAATGTGTGATCTCTTGAAGGATTCAAAGTGAGATGATGATTAGTGAGTGGTTATGCGCTCATTTTTGGTGAGGATGGTAATGGACAAAGAGAGGAGTGGAGAGAGTTCTTCTAGTGTAAAATGAACGTTTTAGGGCGTGTAAGAGGCCTAGGGTCAATGTAGGTTGAAATTTTTAAGTTAGGGCATGTGGAAAATTGTTTTTATTGATTTTCAAAGCGTGAGATATGCGTTTTCTAAGGATTAGTTTTGTAGGAAATTGTTTTGTTTGGTTTGTTTTTTAGGAAAAGGCAAAAATACATTAACTTGATCAAGAATTAATTGAAAAGTAAGGAAACGAGCAAGGACTTAGCGAGATAGATCAAGGGAGAGGAAGAAAATGAAGATGTGGAGAGCCAAATTAGGCCACGGTTAGCAACCATGACTATGGCCACACTTTGACTTATGGAGAATACAATTTTGAAGGACACAATCATCTACCATAATCATTGTTGGCATATGGATTAAAGACTTGGCTACAGCCTATAGCCATGATCGTGGCCAGCGTCTGGACTGCGGGAGGAAGAGCTTCGAAGAACCACGGGTTGTGGTCGTGGTTGTGGTGTGTGTTTGATGACCATGGTGTTTCCAACTAATAAGGACCAAGTCTGTGATGTGTCCACCTCTGATAATGAGAGAACTTTTGTCTTGTAGTGTTTTTTTTTTAAATCATTGTCTTGTAGTGTTTTAGGAGGGGTATTTTAGTGCTTTATTGTACTAGGGTTAGTGACATATAAATACCCTCTGTATATTTCTTTTGTCATGTACTAGCCACTAAAATAATTCTTTAAAAGGTGTATATCACTTATCGATTGCCCTAATTTTTTCTTTTATTTGTTAAAAAAATAACTCTTCAGCAACATGTAGTACTTTTTAGGATTAGAGAGCTATTTCCATTGTATAACTCATTTCACTTCAAGTTTTAATCTAATTTGTTTTTTCTCTCATTTCTTTTACTTTTTTTTTTTTGACATCATTTCATTTCTTTTACTTTATTTTGCTTTAATTTTATATATTGCATTATGAGCTTTGTTGACTATGAGATTTTATGCTTGTTTGAGCTGATTTTGACTATGCTATATAGATTGTTTTGAATTATTCAATTACGTGAATTCTTGTAAGATGTTTGTGAATCGGATTGATAGTTTGTTGCTCATTTATATCATTAGAACGCTTGTCAAGTTAGAACTGCCTGAATTGACTTTAGACTTGGCCATTTTCGAGATCGATAATTATTGGATTAAATTGGTTGCTTGAGGATGAGCCGCTTTAGAAGCTGATAGTTTAACATGCAAGCCATATTAGTTGTTACAGATAAAACTAGTGTGCGTTGAGGTAATTAAAATCAATGGATTTTAATTAGTTGGGCTTGAAAGAGATTAAAATGTTAATCATTAGATCGATCTTGCTAGATACAGAGGTTCGGGTAATAGATAATTGGTGCTTGAGAAAGTGTAGTTAACGATTTAGCTAGCTTCACCTAATCTAATTGGTAGATTTGGTTATTTGGCGTAACAAACTTGAAAATATATTCACAATTGATAGCTTGAAGGATCATAATTGGATAATCGGCCTTAGTTTATTGGATTTCTTTAGTCCAATTATCATTTCGCTTGATTGGTTGCAATTCTAGCTTTAATTTATCTTGTTTATGAAAGATTCGGTCGATCCCAATAGGAAGGACAATCCAAGAGAGGTGAATTAGATTTTTAGTAAGACAAAAACTTTGTTGAAAAATATTTTCTAACACAAAACAAATAACAAAGTTTATACAAATTCTTTTAAGCACAAATCAAACTATCAAATGCGGAAGCAACTTAAAACCAAATATTCAATCCACACACAACAATGTAAATCAAATGCAAGTGCAAAGCAAACAAGAGAGAGAATAAGGGAAGAGAGCACAAATCTTATTTATAGTGGTTCGGTCATCTTGACCTATGTCCACTCCTCTAGATCCACTAGAAATTTTCAATCAACTATCTCCTCACTTCTGGGTGGAGGAAAACCGGTTACAACACTTGTTTTTACGGGCTCAACAAGAAAACTGAAACTACTTATTTTCAGGATAAAACAAGCAAATCAAACCTCTAGTTTTGTGGGTTTAACTAGAAAAATGTTTCCCACTAGTTTTCTAAGGCTCACTAACATCCACTCTTATTTTTCTAACGCACAACAAGAAAATCTATCTACCCTAAGAAAATAACCTTGCTTGATATAAAATCAACCCAATAATATGAAAAAATTATGATCACACCAAACTAGAAATAAGATTGCAAGTCAATAGCTCAAATGAGTTAGAAAGGTAGAAATGAGAGAGAAAATAAATAGCAAGTCTTGGCAAAGGTCTCTCTTACTTCTCTTCTGATCTGGGACGTATTTATATAGCCACTTGAAAGAATATAGCAGTTGGAAGCTTCAAAGTAGCCGTTGTGAAAGAATAGAAAATTCTGTTTTAATTGATGTCACCTTCAGCAACGTGCATTGTTCATCATCTACATGCGTAGATCTTTGATTCAACTGAGTTCTACGTGCGTTGATAGCAAGTCTGTGTGCATTGCACGAACTACAATTGTAACTGCCTTGAATAGATTGGCATCTGTGTGCCTTGTTCCCTTTCTACATGAGTGAGAAACTCTATCTTCTTTTAGCAACGTGCATTGAAGGATGCTTTGCGTGCGTTGTTCGAATCTCCAGAATATACTTCTTCACCTAGACATTTTACAACGTGTGTTGTCGGCTTCATATCAAGATTGCACTTTGATTCTCCACGTCAGCGTGTCAGAGAATATTCAAATTCAAATCCCGATGAGCATCTTGGCTTTGTCTTCATCTGAACCATATCAACATGTGTTGTATTCTGTTTAACAGGCGTTGATAATTTCTTCAAAGATTCCTCTTTTGCATCATCAAACGCGTGTTGCTTGCCAACCAACATTTTTCTCATCAATCTGAATCATCGACAACATGTGTTGCTGAGATGCTAGGCTCCATTATATAAAAAAATTTCCTAAACCCATCTCCTTCAACAAATCGAAATGGTAACTTATCTCTAATTATCATTTTTGTTAAAGCCCTTTTACATTTCTCAAAATCAAATGAATGAGTTTTTAGTTGACTAACCACCTTCCTATATTCATCAGTCTCTTCCTTAATGTCAAAGCATATAGTCTTTTGATTGTCTTTTTTCAATCTGTAAGAACACTTTCTACACTGATTTTCCAAGTGAGTTCTTATATTGCTAGTACCACTTTTCCGAGTATCACATGTATATGAGTGTCCACAATAATTACAAACAGCCCTAGGATGTTTAGCATCATTAGTTTTTTGTAAATTTATCCCACACCATTGATCTTTCCTTAGCATAAGGCTTCGTAATTAAGGTAGAAACAAAAGTACCAGTACGAGATGAAGCAGGAGTTGAAGCGGGAGTTGAGCCGGGAGTACAAGCTGGAGTAGAGCCTGGAGTACAAGTTAGAGTAGAGCCTGGAGTTCCGTCAACATTAGTCCACTATATTGAAGAAATATGCGGCACGTCAACAGATAATGTAGGAAACCTTTCACCTCTTGATCCTTCTCCTTCATTAGGCTTAGACATCTTAACCTACAAAAAAAATATAATTACTGAGTGCACTAAAAAGTATGGCGGTATCAAATTCTCCTGATTATAATTAATTTACATAAATTAATAAGTGGAATTAATCTACATAAATTAATCAGTGAAAAAACCATCAATTATAAGTAAATATATACCTAAACCTATTTTGTTTGCTCTTAGATAGGAAGAATCTTCCTGGTAGATAATTGAATTTTCTTCTGTAGAATGAATTTTCAAACAGTCAAATAAACCTAATAATGATTGATATAAAAATGCAATGTGTAGTAGCTAGTTCATACATTCAGTTTAAACACATGTATTGTGTTTGGATTACTTAGCAGTTTAACTATTATAGTTTGAAGCATTCAATTCAAATAAATTTAAGAAAAAAAACCCTTATATTAACTATAAAAATATATTACCTTAAGGAACTCTCCGGCGGAGAGGAACTGAATAACGAGAGAGAGGAGTGGAGCTGCGAAGCTGAGTGATGAAGCAGTGACCGACAAGAGCTGTGGAGCGGCGAGAGAAAGGAGTGAGCTGTGGAACTGAGAACATTAGAAGAGTCGAAGAGAGAGTGAAGTAGTAGAGGCGGCTGAGTAATGACAGAGAAAGAGAACTAGGGTTACTGCTGGAATGGGTTGGTTAGACGTGTATAAAAGGTTTCAAATACGACGACATTTTATGTAATAATCAGTTCAATTTTCAAAAGACTAAAACCGCCAACCGAACTGAACCTGTCGATTTTCACATTTCAGGATCCATAATCATCCATTCCCTTTTGGTTTTGTCTTGGGTTCGGTCTGGTTTGGTTTGATTTGGTCAGTTTTTCAGTTCGGTTAGGTGTTTTGTGCACCCCTAATCCTTATATAATGTTACTATACACACATATATACATATATAAACTTAAACTAGTTTTCTCAAAACGATTTGACTAAGATAATAGACAGCACGCAATCATACATGATCACTATTCATTTCCCTAACTTCGGATTTTAAGAAATACAACTAAGAATTGAACAGGAGAACCGACTGAACTGATAATTTTTTTTTTCTAGGCATTAGATTAACCATTTCCAAAATTTACCCTCAATAGCTAGGTGTTTTAGGCACATGTGTCTGCCCGGACACACAAGTTACCATCAACCCTGGTAACTATGCCTCGACTGGTCAAATGTATACCAAAGATTATGCCTTCTATAGCTGGGTCTCCCAAGTCATAACAAATTATACAAAGTTTTCCAATAAGCAGTCATGCATAATAAACAGATAATTACAGATATCATAATTAATCATATCTTAATTATATCTAAGTACAAATTTATCATGCGCCATTTCACATAAGTATATTTTAGGATTTATCAATCCTTTAATAGTCTGAATTATAGGCAAGGTCCATGACATAAAAAACAATATATTTTTTTAAAAACACAACCTATGTGTTTAGTATGACATCCAACTCACCTGGATGTCAAACCAAAAGATCCAGTCAGGCACCGCTAGTGGATGACTGATCACCTCGACAATCACATGAAACTAAAATCAAATATATCTACATCAGACATGGTAATTATGACAATATATGTATGCATGAAGACATAGATGAATGTCCCCAAACCTCGATGACGTCTGAAATCCTATTTTGGTTGAGTATTTGATTCTTTCTCTCGATAATTAGCATATCAAAAAATAACAGTTCTAGTCCTTAAGTTTAGACAAATTACAATTTAGTCCCTAAGGTCTCGACATCTTACAACTCAGTCACTCAAGTTTCCAGAAATAAGCACTTAATCCTCTAGTTATCTTACATTTACATTTCAGACATCCAATAATAGGAATTCTACATTTCAATGCCTAAATTTATATAAAAATAAAAACCCTACATTTGCTCCAACCACACCACTCACTTAGATTTCATTCCAAGTCACCTAAATCACCTTAGATTACATTCTATCACATAATGTAATATCTCGCCTTTTCGGTTAAGAGTATTGTAGCTCTCCGATTGGATTTGAATTGATCTATTTTATACTGGAGTTTAAATGTATGAACGCTGGTGTTCAATGAGGGTAATTACTAGTGGCTGGATGTTGTTCAATTTTAAAGTCGAGTCGCGATGAGCTCGGGAGTGAGAGAAGTCAATTATGGGAGTTGTAAGAGGTTAAGATGTATGTTGGTTATTGTCAAAGACGTACGTTATCTGGAAATTTTGAAAGGATGATCGACGTACGTCAATGATGATCACGACGTATGTTGAGTACGGCGTAACGTACGTTGACGTTGTGAAACATATGTTGTGGTCAAATTAGATCCCGACAATGTACATTGGCTCCAACACAATGTATGTCAGGTGCGTGACAGAAGCCTTTAAAGCACTCAACAACCCATTTGTCCTCATTTATTCACTCCTCTCTTACTCAAAACACTCTAAACTCATCTGTAACTCTTCCTCATTGTTCGTCCATCCTTCCTAACCATTTTTAGAGGTAAGATTATATCTCTTTCTTGGATTTAATATATCTTTCATGCTTTGATTCATGAGTTGCATTTTTGGCCAAAAATGCTAGGTTTTTGATTTTCTGATGATTCTGAGTTAATGGTTGCTTAGGGTTGTTTGATTAGACTTCATTGAGGTTAAAGGAACATGATTTGAGCCTTGAATCAACATATTTGATGATTTATTGGTTGGGCTAAGGTTGAGTTTGGTTTTGGACGAATTCAAGTAAATTTGGAGTTGTTTTTGAGAAACCAATTGCACATTTGATTTCTTAAGGTTAAGATCAACGAATGTGGGTGTTTAGAATCGATTTCTATTGGTTGGATCAAAATTTGGACTAAATTGGTAATTTGCCATTGGAGGACCAAAAGTGATATTTGGCATTTTAGGGACTAAAATGCTATTTGGTTTATTTGGAGACTTAAATTATATGTTTTTGGGATTTAGAGGATTGATTATTTATTTTTGGAATGTTTGAGGCCCAATATTAAATTGGGAATATTTTTGGGGACTGATCCATAATTTTTTGAAGTTTGGGGACCAAAGTGTAATTTTACATTGTGGTCAGGTTTTCAATAATAATTGTTTCTTATAGTTTGAGGATAAGTTTTGGGTTTTGTTTGAGTATTTAAGCTGCATATGCATTTGCACATATTTCGGTATAATCACAGTACCGTACCAGCATTCCATTGATTTGTTTCTTATACATGCATTGTTCTTGGTTATTGTTATAGCTTATTGTTCTTGTCAGTGTAATCAGTCGCCAGCTAGTGGTGTCTAACCAATTGCTTGGACATCCAGGTGAGTGAATGACAGCTTCAAACATATAGGCTGTGTCTTCTAGCTATATACTGTTTTTGATGTGTTCAGATTATATTTCTAAAATTTGACTAATCTAAGGGTTGGCTAATTTAATAACCTGATTATATGTTTATTAATCAGCTTACTGTTTTTGAATTGATATATATTTATTATATATCACTTACTATTTTTGATATGTTTTTACTGCATGATAAATTGTTTTTGATTTCAAGTTATATATATACTTGATACGGGACACCTGTGCTACGAGGGATAAACGTATCTTTTGGTATACCAATGAGCATTTATAGCCCAGTTACCAGGGTTGGTGGTAACTGTGTATCCGGCCAGATACATGTACTTTTTCGATTGGTGGCACAGTCCACAATCATCACTGTTATTGTTATTGTTATTGTTATTGATTTAGTTCCCTATCACTAGTATAATGTTATTGTTACTGATAGTATTGCAAAGGTTTTCTTGCATGATGTTTGCTTTGATTGCGAACGTTTGTAAAACAGTTTTTGAAGCTATTACATATATAGCGTGTATATAATTATGTATATAATTATATTTACCTATACTTGCATGTGGTGTTTTCTAATTGTTTTCAAAACAGTCTTTGTGAGGCACGTATGAGGCGTTTTGAAGTATTTTTTTCTCATTGGGTTTGAACCCTGTTTATGCTCTATCTATGTTTATTCTTATCTTTTAGGTAGACAGTTTTTTGTTATGGCAACTACACCGCATCTTGGATACCCGTGATGCATCTCTTGGTTAGTGTCGCCCTTTTGTTCGAGCTCTACTGTTTTTGTTATAGAGTTTCACACCGGAATGTTGTTGGGTTACTGGGTTGCCTTTTTGTATTTTGATACATTTATACTGATTTCAGTTACTGGTGTTATTTTGATAGATTTACTTATATATCTTTGATTTATATAAACCCGTTTTATCTTGCTTATGTTTTAATTATTAAATGTTTAATAATTGGATAATTCGAGTAGTATTTCTGATCTTTGAGGCTTGTTCGAGATGGATCGGGCTCTCATAAACGGTTCGCCTCTTACGCCTGTCATGGTCCAAGAACGGGTCGTGATAAAGGTGGTCTCAGAGAGTTAAGTTTTTGTAAGTCTGACGTCGGTGTGGAACGTATGTATCTTTGATCGAGTCAAGCTTGAATTGCTTTTGTAAACGCTTTTGATCTTTGGTTTGGTACTGTGGCGATTGCTTGCATTTGAAATTTCATACATGGTTTTTGTTATTGAATATAGATATGAATCGAAGCCGTAGGAGGCCTAGACGTGTGCCTGTTGAGGCCACTGTTCAGTCTGTGCCCGATCAGCATGATGCTCGTAGTGCGCCTGAGGTTGCTACCCAAGCAAATGTCTCAGTTAGAGATTATGATGCATTTCACTTAGGCGGTTGAGCGCATCGAGATGCTTCTTACTGGTTAAGTAGTTAGAGGTCAACTCGTTCTGCCAAGTGTTGCACCACCAGTTCCTCCAACGCAGTCGGAGTTACCAGTTGCACCAGCACCTGTTGTAGCTTCAGCAGCACTGCAGTCAGAGGTTGAGTCTCGACTTGTTAGGTCTTGAAGCTTACTCCGCATAGGTTTGAGGGCAATTTGGGAGATGACCATCATCACTTCACTTCTACGATTGAGCGATGTTTTGAGGTTATGGAGCTCACTGATGAGGCATTGAGAACTAGGCTTGCATTGTTCTTGTTGGATGACCGAGCTGCCAGGTGGTGGCAGGATAGGGCATCTCAGAGGATTATTACCT